>QKQZ01003176.1:0-18037 GCA_003595255.1 Solenopsis fugax | reverse complement strand
GTAAATAATACTTGATAAATTAAGTTATCGATAGCTACGGCGTATATACCGCAGTTACCCTACGTTAAATTCTCAACGCTTGCTGAAGGTTAAACTTAGATAACAGGCATATTTACAAGATGTCTGTTTTTAAAGCGTCTCGATGTAGTATAGTTATGAAAATGTTTACTGTTAATTAAAATTTGACACATTGACATCTTTCGTTACTTAGTGACATAACGACATAATTAAGGTAAAGTTTTCCCAGAAATTCTTTAACAAGAAGAACAGAAGCTGGAATTTTTTACTTGATAAATCGATTAAAAAATTTAATATTTATATAATTTTGTTAATGACAAAAATTGATTTCTCTCTATTATAGCATCTATTGTAAATTATAATGTGTTGTAACCATATTTCTGCTTATAATGTAAACAAAAAAAAGACATTTTGTTTTTTGGAACGAAACACTTGGAGTTATATATTTTATCAATATATTTTCATGAATTACATTTTTAATTTAAAAATCCAAACTTAAAAATCTAAAATTTTCAAGAATTACATTTTTAATTTGAAAATCCAAATTTAAAAATATAGTAATTTCGCAATTCTTGAAATATTCTTGAAAATATAGACGATTCTTAGAATTTCAAATAATGCAATTTCTTCTGATACTTTGTCAATTTTTGATTTTGACGATTTGAAATCTCGAATTCTCAGTTCTTCTCAAATCGCAATTCTTGGAAACGAGAAAAATTCTAGAAATTTTATATAATGTTACTTCATTTCTTTGCTTGATATTTTATCGATTTTTAAGTATAGAAATTTCAATACGCGAAAAAATAAATTTTTGTATTCAAATTTTTTAATTTAAAATTGAAAAGTTGCGATTTTTAAAATTCTTTTTAAATAAGAAATAGTAATATAAGATTATTTATGAAACAAGTGTTTTGTGTTATAAATAAATAAAGAAGTCTCCAAAACCAACATAAAGCGATACTCCCCTTTTTATTACATTTAAAAAAATTATAAAATATACATAATCAGTGATACATGCATACACAGAAAAAAATGAGTATTAAATCAACAATTCATTGTTTCATATAAGCAAGAATATAAAATCTTCTTGGAAGAATTTGATAATCTTAATCAGACATAATTTGCTTACGTGAAGAGAAAAATTTTCTCCATGTAAGCAAATTATGTCTGTTTAAGATTACATATTCTTTCAAGAAGATTTTATATTCTTGCTTATATATGAAACAATGAATTGTTGATTTGATATTAATTTTTTTTCTGTGTAGATACATACGTAGGCTCTTCTGCTTGTTAACAATAAATATATTCGAAATCTTAAAACTTAGAGTTCAGAACGTTATAATGTTTTCTGGGAACCTTCATTTTGTTACGCAAATGAAGATGTCATCTTACTTAGCATAAATAAAGCAACATAGGAAGCAGTAAAAACGGGAAAGGCAAATAGTCACGTACGCGAAACAGTCAGGTAATTCGACACACATCGTAAACTGTCACTGAGCACCCAAAGTATGAATGCGTACTTCGGTTCGCTCCCGCGGCTGGATGTTACACCGGCGAATTTGCAAGCGCGGCACAACATTATACTTTTATACTTTATACTTTATACGCTTGCCGACACGTTGTAACACACTTTATGTCCTCATTCCTCGCAGGAATGAGCACGTATCGTTATCACATAGCCCGCGTTTACACGCTCGACCGTCCGTGCAAGATCGCACGTGGGCTGGATCCGCGACGGCGTAACTGCACGCGCTGGTCTGCGTGCGTGCCGTTGCATGCGCGGGATCCAGCAGCGGGAAGTTGTTGCAAAAGTCAATATGTATGTGTATGTGTATGTCTATATGCGTGCCGCGGAATCCCCAAGCCACTGTGTATCTGAGGGTGCTTCTCCTCCCCCGTAGTATTATCGCCGACTAAATCCCGTTTACACCGACGGTTATCCGACTAAAATCCGCTTAGGCTGGCGCTTAGCCTACGTTGTCGACTACAGCCGGTTAGTTCCGAGGGTGGGCGGCTGCAAATGAGAACTCGAATTTTAAGAGAGCGACGCGCGCACGTTCTATCGCCTCTCGTCGCGGCGATAAAAGGTGCACCGAGACGCGCGATCGCAACTTCCGATTGCAGACTTCGTATCGGGAGATTTCGTCGCGAGAAAGGCTGTCCGATGCACGCGCATATTTTCCTCGCTTCCGACACATTTCCGCATGCCACGTTTTCAGGAGAATAAGAGCGAAATAAGCACCCGTTTTCCAATTCAGTCAGAATCATACGCGGATGTAAGAAAGTTTTGAAAAGTTAAGTCCGCCCCAGAAATATGTCAATAAATAACCGATTCGCTGTACACGAGAAGATTGATGCGTAAAATCTACGTCGCGTTTTTCTCGTTTTGAAAGAAAACAATTTGGAATGGAACCATCTGGGATGGATAGTGATCAGATGCGCAATAAACGGATGGATGAAAAGCGATTTAGTCACCTGAGAAATTTTTTTATTGCAGTTATAAATTAAAAGCGACCACTGAGTGTTATTATGCGATAGAGTCAAGTTTGCCATGCGAGTCTTTGCGGAATAGAAATTTCTCGTCTTTTATGGTGCATCTTATATTTCCCTTGAATCAAACGTTATTGTGCACGTCTGAGACGCCTGATAAGAACTTATCGACCGTAACACAGGATAGAATTGCATCTGGTAGCGGTAAACTTTGCAGAACTACGGAGCAGAAATTCAGAGCGGGAGAAAGACGCAAAAGCATCTGGGACTTCTTACATGGACGCACTTACAATACCGTAAACGCTTAATTTAAAACGTATGCCTTTTATTTTACGCGCTTTAACGTCGAAAACTTTCCCGAATCTTTTGTTTGCTATAGCGAGGAGATTTCGTAATTAAATTTTAGGCAAGAATTACATAGTTTCAGATGGTGACGCGACAGAAAATTACTCGGTAAAATTCGTTAACTTATTTAAAGTTCACCGTTCCAATAATAGTACCACATTACGAGGCCGTTTTTTTTCTCCCTCTGGACATTAATGGACTAACCGCATCCTACATCATCTCGCATGAAAATTTTAGTTGAAGAAAGATGCCATTTATATCAATGCCATTAACTCGCGAAAGAGACATTTCCAGTTAAATAAAATAAAGCGCTCGCCTCTCTTTCCCTTTAAAAAGCACCAATCATTAATTTGTCAAAATTACGCTGCAATGTAAAGTATATAACAACATGTACGTAACAAAATTTGTTTTCTTTAACAGCACTTGAATCTAAATTTCGATCTTCCTCCCGGTTAGACGAGAGATGCACAATGTAGAATTGTAATTACGTGTTGTATAATACGTGACTTCATCACCATGCTGCGAATCCAGTCGCGGATCTGTCTGCAGCTGCGCGGGAATTAGCTTGTTCGGGAATGGCTGACGGATTGGCGAAATGGATTGTAAACTGTGTTGGTCGCGCGAACAACACCGCGTTTATTTAGGCGGTGGTCGAATTATGCAAACTAGAGCCGGCGGCGGCAGCGTCGAATCCTCGGCGGATCCTCTCGTCTCCGGTCCTCGATTCCCCGCTAAATGTGTTCCGTGTTCAATTGTGATTTATTTCCTTCAGACGTTACCGAACGTCAACCCGATCCCGATTCCTCCTCCGCAACGATCGATACACGTCGCGCTTCCCGATCACTCGTTTACGAGCTCGCCGATTTTTGTCTCGCCCGCGTCGTTAATGTAACGGAACGGAAAACATTGGGTGAAATGGAACAAAAGCACATCCACACGCGTGTACACTAATGCTTTTGTTCGCGTTTATTTAAGCAAACGCTTGTAAAAACGAAAATTGCAGAAAACGTGTTGGAAAGATATGAATAAAGTATATGTGTAGAGACTATACAGGGTGTCCCCGGATTTTTCGTACAAACTTTAACGGTTTTATGAGCTAAAATGAGAAAAAAAAAATGTTACATAAACACAGGTCTTAAAATGCTTTATTAAAAAGTTGCAGCAAAAAGATGTAATCTGCAAGAAACATTTTTGCACTTAAATTTGCATTTCAAAATGACATGTTCGCCCCAGTCAATACACAAGCTTGGCATCAATGTAGTATTAAATTAAATCATTTCAAATAGAAAACATGAGTAGATGAAACGGACAAGTTAAGCATCGTTAAACGACGATATTTTAATGTTATTTGATTTTTATTTTGTGCCGCATTATTTCAAATGGTAAATATTAGGTTTATCGAAAACAAGTCACGTCAAAAGGTGAATTAATAAAAGAGTTCCCCGACGCAACTGCAATTTCATATTTTTACTATACACTGAAAAAAAATTTTTATGTTCAAATAATTTACTTTATCAAATATATTTATTTTAACATCATTTCCTTGGTAAATTATTTTATACTAGCTAATATTTATTTAAATCAAGAAAATAATTTGAGAAAACATACTTTTACAGTTTTTTCAAGGGGAGAGGGGTAGAGTTTTAATATCTAGATGCAAGTCAGCATCAATCATTATTAAATTAATTTTAATTTAATAATAACGTGATATTACTCATTCGGATTTAACTTAGGGCTGGGTTATGTCTGAAAAGTAATCAGAGCGCAGTTTCGTTAAGTTTGAATGGGTTTATAAAATCACACAAACAAACATAGCACGAAGATCTAGCTACGACTGTAGAAGGCCTTTCTTATTTCAAATTGTATGTACTACATTAATCGGTCGAATATCCCCATACTTTTTCTAGTTTTAATAAAACATTTTAGGATGTTTATATAAAATATTTTTTTTATTTTAGCTCATAGAACACGTTTAAAGTTTGTACAGAAAATCTTTGTTTAAATTAAATTTATATCAATTTTTCATACACTCGAAAATGAAATATCTGTCTTTACGATCTGCTTCATAGAAATAAAAGATCTTTCATTTACAAATTGTAGATTATATTTTTACTCCATTTCCTACTTTCCGCTAAGAAAGCATTAGCTTCATTTTATTTGTGTGCCCTACTGTTTCGTCATTGTTAAACCTAGCTCGCCACTCTCATTTTTAGTTACCTTTCCCACCAACCATGAGTTTCTAAAACTCTGTAATTTTATCATGCTATATCTCTGAATAAAAAGCATTTTTTAGCTCATAATATGTGAAGTCAATACCTAACCTCAGAATCAGATAAACGATAAACGAAACTAGAATCAAAAATATTTTATTCTCAAGTAATTATAATAATTATTTAAAGAAATTGTATCGCAAAAATTTGCAAAAAATAAATACTTTGAATAAAAGAACTTCAAATTTTTAAATTTTAATTTGAAGTGAAAAAAACCGGTGGAGTTTTTTAATTGACCCTTTGGACTAACAAAAAATAAATAGTATAAATCGCAAAAATTTTAATTATTTGAAGTATCGAAAATCGATAATTTTGAAAAATCAACAAATCATGATTTTATGACGAATGAGCAAAATTTTATTATTTGAACAATATAAAAGGGTTGTAATGAATAAATATTATTATATATGTAATTAAAAAACGGATCTCTCAAACAGAATCCCAGAAGTTGCAGTGTTTGCGTACGTTATGCAAAACGCGAGAAAATATTACACGACACATAATAATGCGTAGATATACTAAAATGATTTTTTTTTTAATTCTACTTTAATTTCATGCACTTGCTTTTATACTATCTGGAATTCATAAAGTATATTTAATAAAAATAAAGGGATATCCAGAAGACTTACGAGTTAGCCGCCGTTGGTTACCAGGTATCTTTTCTAAATTTTTGTGCACTCACATGCTTTTACGTTGAGAATAATACAAATGCTCCTACAGACTTATCGTATCTATAAATAGTTAATTTTTTTTTTAACCTCAATCCAAGTCTTCAAATTATATTACAAAAAAGTCACAGCAATGTAACAAATCGCAGGGTACGTATGTCGTATAGTTAGCGAGCTAGAGTTAATATGTCGATACATTAAATTATTTTTAAGGGTATGAGATTACGATGAGGCGATAGTTTTAATATTCATCAGGCCGACTTTGTAAATGAAAGAATCACGACGGTCCTGAAAGCGAGTCCCTGAATTAATGGGAAGTGCTGCGTGCGCGGGAAATCGTAATTAAGCGTTCTCACTAAGCAGAGCGCGGCGGCTGAAAATCAGCTCGGCTAAAAACTCCCCTTGCAAGTGACGAGAAGGATGCCGCGGTTCTTTTTCATGTGGGAAATTCTGCATGTAAAGACGTTACTCCGGGGATCGCGAGGTGTGCAAAGTTCGTTCGCTCCCGCGTTCACCCTCTCGCGCTCTTACGCCTTTGTGCGAATATTGCCATGTACTTCCCTCTTATTATGACGCGTATAGCGCGATAAAGGGGTTCCGCGACCGCTTAAGAGGCTGAGCATTTACGTTGCGGAACCGCTTTACCGGAATGCGGGGCAAGATTTCTCGCGTTCGGAGAATCGACGTAGATTGCCCGACGGCTCCGCAGCGCACCCCGACGTCTGCATTTAACTACTGTTGTACGGTCGGATCTACTTGGCTCAATACACATTTTATTTTCTTATATTTATATTTTATTTAAAAAAACTTTTTCTTTAGCATTTTGGGGATTTCATCTGTTAATGTTAAATCCCTTTTCATAAAAATGTTGTATTTTTTAGAGCTTTTTATCGTATTGACTTTCAAATGATGATAGTATAGGAAATTTAAACAGAATGACAGGATTAATATTAATGAAACTTCCTCTCACGATAAAGAACTACAAAATTATCAGTCATATCTTATATTGAACTGCTTGGTGTGCTGAGAAAGAACTGAGATAAGTTAGAGAATAGATTCAATGTCTAGATCAAGAATAAATTAATTTCTTTAATCAGAATGCCGCCCTTCCAAGCCTCTCTGAGCGCTCACGAGCGTTGGCCCTGCATTTAAATGACAAGGAGAATTTTTCCTCTTTCTGCAATCAGATCCTTCTCTATTCTACATGCGCAATTAAATCGCATTTAATGAAAAAGGTTGTCGGGTTCATTATTGCCATTTATTATTGCGTAGACGACTGCGATATTACATAATATCTCATTCATCTTGAAGAATCTTTCATAAAAACAATTAGAGGATAAGACGCTGATTCAGCTTCGTTGACGAAACGAAAATTTTCCACATAATTATTTTCAAGTCTCTTTGAGATAACTCGCGTTCGAGACAGAGATCTTCATCGCGATTCAACTTATAGGGTAAACTCGGGTAAGATGGCCATAGTTTTTTAAAATGCAAAAAACATTTTTATTTTTGTTATTTTTTAATAATGTTTAGTACATCACTTCACTGAATCTTAAAGTTAATAATAGAGGAGAAGAGGGTAATATGGCACACATTTTCTTTTTATAGAATAACTTTGTTTATAATTAACATTTTCTATTGAAACTTGAACGATTATATTCGTCAAAGTGTTGTTTGAAGATTCTAGACTCAAAGTAATGAAATATTCATTATTTAGGACGTGATTTATAAAAATCTAATGCACTGCATAATCGGTGGAAGAAAAAAGTGGTTGTAATATGGCTATCCATAAAAATAATTTTAAAAAATTACTTTAGTTTAAAAGAAACACAGTACCTTGTTGCAAAATTATATATTTTTCNGAAACACAGTACCTTGTTACAAAATTATATATTTTTAATTTTCCATTGTTCAGAATTTTCCTGATTTAGAATTTTCCTGCGTTCAGAAACTTTAGAAATACCATTGGAAATTTCATTAGAAATATTATTTTATCCTTGTTTAACATTAAATAACAAGCATAAAATGATGTCTTTAATGTTTTTAAACACCGCCCTCTAGAATGACAATCGATTTATCGAATATTTCGATATAAAAATTTCGCTGAAAAAATCATATTAACAAAATTCCATATTATTGTTTTAATTTTGTATAACTCGAAATGTGTATAGCCGAATAAAAAGTTAAATAACAAAAAAGCACTCGAGTGTATGTACATTCGTGTGATAATACACTCAAGTTTAAAAATAATGAGGAAGTATGTGTTAGTAAAGGTTAAAAGTGTACCTTGAAAAAGTTTAGATGTACTCAAAAGTAAAAATGCTTTATAACAATTGTCAGTTATTATGTATTGGTATATTAGCATCATTAAAAAACGATGGGCTATTAAACGAATATGTCTATAAACAATTGTTAGAATACGTCATCTAATAATGGAGATAATAGGGGTAACCATATTATATGTGTGTCGACAGTAGCCATAATAACCTCTTCTCCACTACTATTGAATTTAAAGAGAAAACACTTATCAGAAATCTAATATTATCAAAATATTATAACATATTCATTGGCCATCTTATCAAACTTTTAAGGATAAGATGGCCATAGTGTTATGGGACAGTTGGCTATACACGTTTTCTGTTAAAAATGAATGTAACATTTTCTAAAGTGATAAATAAAACTTATAATTTTATATAAAAATCTGGACTCATGAAAATATCAAAAACACGAAAGAAAAACGGCAAATGCGAGTCAAGCGCGGTTAACGGTGCGCAGTAAGTAACAACAAAAGGTTATATGTTACATCAACTTTAATAATAATGAACGTTTCGGCTTATTCTTCGAGCCATCTTCAGCATGGGTACAAAGTAACTAAGCCGCTGATTTTGAGGCGAGGCGCTTCCTCATCAGGAAATTGTTGTAAATATAATCGAGTTGTTAGGCCCGATAATAATAAACATGGCTCAACTATGAAGGAAAAATATAACCGTTATAATTTTATATATTTAGTATAAACACGTATATATATTTTATATATATATAATATATATATATATAATTATATATGATTTAGTTATAAGTATAATATTGCAATAGTAATATAAAAATTAAAATCTGATATTGCAATAATAACATAATAATTATAATTCTTTTAAAATAAGGAAACGAAACAGATTTCTATAATTTAAAGAAAAACAATGTATGAAAAAACAAAGTTTCGGGCCATCTTGCCCGAATTGTAAGGGAAAGATGATCATAGTATATTTACGTAACGTTGATTATGGTAGCTTAACTGTAATTTATTCGACGTTACAGCAGCTTTTAGAGGACACATGCAAAATTTTGCAGTCAAAAGTAAAAGTATTATATAATATTCAGAATAAGATTATTTCGAATAGTGTACGCATATAAATTACTGTAAATATTGATTATCTTTCAAATTTACTATAAAAGTGCAATACAATAGAGCCTCCTATATCCGAAGTTCCATTATTTGAATACTTTAATATCCGAACGTTCTACTATCCGAATGTTCCATTATCATCAAATGTTAATTTTGTTTTCTTTACGTAAAGAATTTAAGTTTTTTTGAATATATGAAGTCCTTTCTGTTAAAAATTTAAGTTTCTGTTTAAATAAATAAAATTTAATATAAAAATATGTTTATTCTATTATCTGAAAATTCCCTTATCCGAACAATTTTGTCTCCCTATTATTTCGGATATGGGAGGCTGTATTTAGCAATTATTGGAGAAATTACAGACTATGGCTATCTTTTCCGTATGGTCATAATACTCCAATTTACTTTATAATAATTTCCCACGATTGCAACTCCGTGTTTACGTCTTACGATTTTGCTCCAGGTGACGGAAACGTGAGCTTCGAAGAATTCGTCGAAATCGTCAGCAACATCGGCGCGAGCACGGCAGCTCCCACTGATCAGGATCAGGAGGAGCAGGAATTACGAGACGCCTTTCGGGTGAGTAAAATAAACGCGTTCCTCCCGTCTCTCGTTTCATTTGAATCTACGAATCGCGTGGCCGGCAGCTCGCTCCTTCGCCTCCCTAGTCCGAACTTGGTTTCAGGATCGTCCATGCGATCGTCCGATAAATTTCAGCGTTCGCCTTCGCGAAGCTCACGCTCGAATATCGAACGTAACATATTTCTTGCGCGATCCAGGCAATTTTCGGCCGGATTACCGCGGTCGTTTTCAGTCAACTTTGTTCCCCCGCGCGAAGGAAGCGAGAGAGGATTTGCTCTCTCGGCATTTGTTTTTAAACGAACCGATATAGAGCGGGTTTCTTCGGATAGACACTAAGGCGAGGCGACAGCCAGTTTACAAACTACACCCCGGCGGCTCCTTAGGAATCTTAGGATACGATGCTGTTCATGAGATGCAAAAGTTCGTAATGACCGCGACATGCACTATGAATACCCAAGTATTCCATGCATATCTTATGCATCGTATTAATAAGTTTTCCGCTGCGCGCCCGGGTGTGTTTCACGGTTAAGTGGCGGTTTAATCCGTTCCGAATGTCGAATACGTATCCCTTAAACTTTACTTTCCGGGAGGAAAGTGACTTTGGGAGTCGAGCTTTCTCACTTCTGGCGGTAATGTCAGAAACCGATGGATTAAGATATTCGCATAATCTTTCAAATTAGCTGCGGCCAGAGTCGGTGCGGCAGGCTGTCGCGCACATTATAAGTTCCTCAAATCCTAAAGAGAGATATTCAGCTAATTATATCTCGATTGTGTTTGAAAATCGTATGCAATTATTATGTTCTTCTCTCTGTAAACGGCTTCTCTGTTGATATTTTTTTTTTTATTTTACGCACTACTGTAGCGCGAAATGCAATACAATCTTGTTACTTCTTGCATATAGATTGCATATAGATGTTCTCGATATGCTTGGGGTCGCACAAAATAATAAATAAGTAATAGCTCGATAAATAAGCAAACAGTTCTCTGGTTTATACGAGAAATTTGATTCATGGGAATCGCATGAAATAGAGATCGGGGAAACCTGAGACCTTGAGCTCAATGAGATTCTCGTAGAGAGTGCAGTCCTCGATCTTTCTGTAATAAAATAAATTCCGATCCTTTCTGTAATAAAATAAATTTCGATGAGGCGCGCGCTGCTCGCCCCTCATCGAAATTTCCGACACGTTTACCATGAATGTGAAAAATGTATAGAGCCCTCGACGACGTCGACCCCATAATACCTCGCGCGGGTACGCGTATGTATAATGCGCTTATTTAACGTAATACGATGGGAGAGCACGCAGAATCAAGGAAGTCTTTACTCCTGCGCAATATCATAGATACAGCATGTAATACATATTTATATATTCATCGCGAGTTAACAGTTCGATGAATGGCTCGAGAAGAAATCGCATATATATTTTCGCTACTTCGGCCGAAGTTGCTCTACGATCGTTGTGAGGAATTTTTTCGCTCATTGCTGGAAAAAAGTGTGAAGAGGTAGAAAATTCCTTAACTTTTTTCACGTGGCTCATCACCCTACTCTGTGTGATTTTTTACATTGCTAATTTTTTATAATATAATTTGAAGACTTGGATTGAGGTAAAAAACTTTAATTATCTAGATACAGTGAACTTGCAGGGACTTTTTTTGTATTATTTTCAACGTGAGAGTGCATAAAAGTTTAAAAGGGTACTCATGGGTGGCTAACTCGTAAGTTTATAGTGTTCTGGATACCTCTTTATTTTTTTATTAAATATACGTTTACTGAGTTCCAGATAGTATACAAGTAAGTGCATGAAATAATAGTAATAACAAATTTTTTTTTATTTATAATGTATACGCATTATTACGCGCCATGTAATATTCTTTCGCTTTTTGCACACTAACGCGCGCAAATACTAGATATGAAACTTCTGGGATTTTGTTCGAGATCCATGCTCCTTAATTATACATATATACAATAACAATATTATTCACTATAATTCTTTATTCCTTTATTTTATATTATTTAAATAATAAAATTTTCTTCATTAGTTTTGTAAAATTATAATTTTTTTTAAATGTCGATTTTTGATACTTTAAATAATTAAACTTTTTGGAGCAATATTGTACTATTTTTTTTGTTAGTTTAAAAGGTTAACTAAAAAACTTTTTTTATACTTTAAGTTAAAATTTAAAAATTTGAGATTTTTTAAAAATTTAACGTGCGTACTCATTTTTGCAAATTTTTATAATATAATTTTTTTAAACAATTTTAATTACTTGAGAATAAAATGTTTTTTATTCAAGTCTCGTTTATTATATGATTCTAAGATATCTATTTCACATATTAGCTAAAAGATGTTCAGAGATATAGCGTGACAAAGTTACAATTCTATAAACTCATGGGTGGCGGGAAAGATAACCAAAAATAAAGGTGGCGAACTAGGGTTAATTTCCGCTGTGTATATATATTCTTACGTATCGTTTATTCAAAAAGTAGATAAGAGAGATTAAGGAGGTGTCACATCTCAAAGTATTACCAAATATACATATTTTATAGATTGTTCTATTACATTTGAATATCTATAAAATCTGAGTACAATTCTCTCGTTGGTTTAAAAGTTATTTAATTTTTTGTTTACTCTTGATTTTTATGTTAAATTGCGTATGTACGTATTTGTAAATTTGATAGCATTACGAATTAAAGCAAATTTTTTACATATACTAATAAAACTCTAATAAATATTTGATAAAAAAAAACTTTATTGAGATTTACTTACACGTTTAAAAATTATTTACTGAAAATTGCAGCAAAATAGGGCCATTTTCGCTGCATGAATAAAGCATTATAAACCAAATATTTCATTGTTTATATAACAATATATAACAGCGGCAAATTTCATTGTTTTCTTTTTCGTAGTTAATTTCAGAAAATTCGGGCATTTGCGACCAAAATTTTTTGTCGGTGATTAAGAAAAAAAGAATAAATTTAACAATAAATTTTAAATGTCGATAATTTTCAGCTGGTATTGTAAAACCAACACATTTTTAATATCTCTGAGGGGTGAGATGAGGGATGAGAATAAGAATTCTTTTTTGTCGAGAAGCTACATGTAAAATATTCCCGGAAAATTAGACGATTGATAGATGCGCTGTCCATTTAATCGGGAATCTAGGTAATATTGGCACGATATATGAGGACATATATTGGGATTATACGCTGATTTTATGGGTGCGAAACGCCAGGAGATAAAAGGATCACGAAGCGTTAGCGTTTTCTTGCTTGTTGTCGGCGAAGGTATTCTTGTATGAATAATGCATCTGGCCGTCGTATACGCGTGCCTTTATGTCAAACTGAGGATAAACCGGGATCAGAGCGCGAAATACTCCGCCTAATGCGACACGGCTTTCTAGATTGTTGTGTCGTGGAAAGAATGCATTAGTGCACCTGTAACCTGATCTTGCGTTGAATTAACAGTCGCAATTGAAACTGATCGCGTGTCGCGTCTACACGAAATCTCGCTACCTCTTTAAGGGAAGTGGATAATTTAACCCGAGCGTGATGTGACTCGCGGGTGGTGTAAGTGGTCCCTCGGGTGAAATAGGCACCTAAAGACGCGGGCAGAAGTTGTCGAAAGTTTCAAAAACTTCTGGAATGAAGGTAATAAATCGACGAGAGAAAAGTACGTGCGAGAAAGACTCGTAAGGAGACTACGCGAAAACGGATTCTTGCCGCGGAAGTCGGAGAGAAGGAGGTTACAGGATGACGGAAAACACGGTGTGCCGACTTCGCCCGGAAGTACGCTCTCTCCGTCCGGCTTGTACGGCCCTCTCTTACAAGTACGCTGGTATTTGTTCGGACTGCCTTACCAGGTCGGTCGGCCGTTGCTAGTCACAGTCAAGTCTTATTCACCCGCAACGGACATGCGACACTTGATTTTACGGAGCGCGAGGTTCTACCGAAGTCCTTGATTTTACCGAATGTAATCTTCTGTCTCTCTTTCTCACTGAGACAAGCTTGTTTCGATGTTCCAACCGAATCGGAGAATCAGGAAGACGATGAACAGCGTCGTAAATTGTGTAACAAGCGCAAGCGTAATACACGGAATCCTTGCTTCGTAAAAAGAAAATCCTTTTTTTCTTTTGTTTTTTTTTACTTGAATACATTCGAGATTTTATGTTTCAATCTACGCAGGTACGCCTTAAAGTTTTCTTCAGATTTTTCACTTGAATACATCCAAGATTTCACGTTTCATTTTACGTGAGTAGACTCCAAAATCGTTTTCGTAATATTTTCCAATTGAACGTATCCTAGTTTCCAATGTATACCTCAAGACGTTTTCGACAGGACCCTCCTCCTAGCTTGAAGTGGCGACGAAAGTTATGACGATAAAACAATCTAATTCACTCGAGTCTCCTCTTGAGCGGGACCGATTATAACAATTCCATTTAAAGTCGCTAAATCTTTAGGAGGCTTATTAAGATCGAGGAGCCGAGCGTTCGCTGATCCCGATTATGCCCGTCCAAATTCTTGTCACAAATGGAGATTCTATACGCTTCGCGAAGTCACGTTTAAATGGAGGACGCGGCTCACGAGATTTACTTTGAGTTCTTCCTCGGTCGTTACGTTCCTTCGCATTATTCCTTCTCTACGGTGGTAGTTCCCACTTACGCGCGAATAAAAAAAGAGAAAGAGAAAGGAAAAGAAGAAAACTCTTGTCCGACTTCGCTTATGATACGATAAATTATACCAACGCGATTACATCGCTTTTTGGAAGCCGTTGTGATATCTCCCTCTAAATTTTATCTCGATTAAAAAGATACCGCCGTATACTTGAACGCGATATCGTTTTTCCTTTTTTTTCTTTTTTTAAATGAGTTTCTCGTCAGAGTACTCCGATAACGATATAATTCGATTTTCAGCGAATGCTCGAGAAGCCAAGAGATTTTATTTCTGTGGATAATATTTAATTGAAGTCGGACCCTGATTAAATTTTCAGTAATCGCGATAATACGTTATCGAGAGAGAGAGAAGTGTAATTTAATTTTCCCGCTGAGTAACTATTACGCTGTATAAAGCAAATGTCCTGGAATGAAATAAAAATTTACATTTCTCACTGGATCAAATTCCGAGCGCGTGATAACTAGATTTATGCGTTAATTTACTCATTTAAAGCCATGTACAATATGCTACGTGTAGTGTCAGGGAATCCACAGCCGACAGCCGAGATACCTCTTGTTCTTATCATGCAAGAAATAATTGCCAGATATTCTCTTACACAGAAATGCTTCATTAATTCTATTAATTAAGACCGGCGCCGGCGCACAGTGTGCCACTTGCTTGATTTAGCTGGACAAAAATATTTCTATTTAGTTATATACAAAAATATTCTCTTCGTTATTCTTACTCTCTAATTTTATAATTATTTATATTATATATACTATTTTTTAAATGCAAATTTAAAGAATTTTGTAAAAAGATACAGATTGTTACCTAAAAGAATTTTAACAATTATATTTATAATACCTGAATATAATACAGTTCCATTTTGATATTTTATATTTCCCAAATTTTCTAATAAAAATATAAAGATTTAAGATAATGTATCTATAGTTATATTTTATAATATTTATGAGCAAATCTTGAAATTTCTCTGCTCTAAAATTGAAAATAAAAAATTTTATTATTTTATATTAATTCTTAGTTGTATATGCAAATATATTGCATTGTTATTTTTATGATTATTTATACATATTGTTATATATCATATATTAACTTTAAATTTAAATTATGTACTTTAGGAAAAAATGTATATGTTTATATAAAAAAAACATGGCAAATAAGGAATAAAATTTATTATATGTATATAACACACACTTGCATAAAATTAAAAAATAATGCAGAATATTTGCATGCACAACAAGATAAAAATACTTTTATCCAGATTGGGCAAATGGCACATACGGCGATGTTTTGCATCGCGTCCGATGACTGTCTACCTCGCTTGTATCTTTCGCTGGCAACCGAAATAATTACGACCAAGAGTAATAACAAGCGAATTAGAAATCATAACATCTCTCTATTGACATACAGGGATAACATACAGATGTATCGTTTGAACCGAATCAAATTAAATTAAACTGAAATTAAATTGAATATCTAATAAATATGAGACAAGTCAGTTCGTCGGAATATCACGAGTTACAATATATTTAATGCCAGGTCATCGCGAGTTAGCACACGCTAAATGTTGACTGACAATGAAAGGATCTTGCATAGCAACCTAGTTCGTGTATTACTCTTATCCTGAAAGATTGTAGAACTATCCTAAGGACTTGAAACAAACCGCAAGTAGAGCCGAGACAAAGCGAAAGTGATTAAAGTACAGAATTCAGTGTTTCAGCGTGTGCTTGCCGTGTAACGTTCATTTCTGTTAAAGGAGCATATGCATCTAGACAGATCAGAACGAAATTATAACTTCTTGGCGAATTTTTTGTGTAAAACAGAAAGAGGTAGAAAAGTCGTGTTTATTTCGTTATAAAAATTATACTTTTCTCTTTTTGACATTTAAATTTTATTAAAAAAATAATATAAAATGGTATCACTATTCAAGTTTTCCTAAATCGAGATTTTTTTTAAAAACAACATTAATGGTGACCACTGCTCCCACAAAACTCAGAAAGAAACATGGCACAGAGATCTAGTACTTGTTGTAGCCGTTTTACGAAATATTGCGTTTGAACAAGCAGCTGACTGGTCAAAGTCTAATCAAAGTCAACATAGCGGTTTCTCACTAAAGTTTTATTCGTTTTTTGACTGCGAGAAAAAACCAAGCATCGTAAAAAAATCCTATAAGCACTAGTTTTCAGTATATCTAGAAAAAGTGTGAAATTCTCTCGGTCAAGCAATCTTCAAGATATAGTGGTCACGTGTTTTTAAAAATATGATTCAAACATCAACGCCATTTCATATAATTTTTGAATTAAATTTAAATGTCAAATAGAGAAAAGTGTAATCTTTACAATGAAATAAATTGAGTTCTCTATCTTTTTCCGTTTATCTACAAAAAATTTGTGAAGATTAGATTTTCTCTCTGTGTATACCTAGAGAAAAATTGTTTAAATTAATGAAATCTTTCTTTAACTTGATTTAAGTTGAAGCTTGGAAATACCTTTGCAGAAAATAAAAATTTATTTGATTTCAAGAAATAATGTTGTTAGCCTTTTTAAAAGCAAATAAATTAATAATTGTAACAATAAAATTATAAGGCTTATTACGATTCAAAATCAAACGATTGATTGAGTAGAGCCAAATTAATATATTTAAGTCGCGCTGGATGTACATGCGAGATTTCTCTGAATATAATATTACATGAACGCAATGAGTACAAACGTTTCGACCCTACATTGAGTCATCTTCAGTGAATATCTTCAGTGAATATCATATCATCTTATATGAAACTATAACGGTCACGAAGTCGTGACACAGCCGTTATGCGAGTCACCACGAACGAGCGTCCGCTCATCAATTCAAACCAAAGACTGTTCTAGATGGCATCCGAGCCGACAAGATTAAGCTTCTGTTAACGTGATACCAAAGCATAAGAGCGACCGATGACAGCGGACCGTTACAGTTTCATATTTATGCACTGAAGATGACTCGATGTAGGGTCGAAACGTTTGTACTCATTGCGTTCATGTAATATTATATTCAGAGAAATCTCGCATGTACATCCAGCGCGGCTCAAATATATTAATTTGGCTCTATTCAATCAATCCTAAATAAATTACTTGATCAAATTATTTATTTAATTCAAACAAGTAATTATTTAATTCAAAGAATGTACTGAAATGTAAAAAGTAATTTAATTAAAATTAGAAAATTCCTAAGATTCCTTATACAAATTCTTAATAATGAGTTGGAAGAAAGTTTGACCTATGGGAGTCGACACAAGATGTTGACGTGTATATACAATTTATTAATAATTGCGATGATGACAAAGGACGTGCATTCGACACTAGTTAAAGTAAACTTTTACATTAGTCCGCAGACGTTTCGACTCACAGTTCGAGTCCTCTTCAGTGCATTCTCGTCGTAAAAAACAAGCTAATTCTACGGTACAAATTTACTTTAACTAGCGTCGAATGCACGCCCTTTGTCATCATCGCAATTATTAATAAATTGTATATACATGTCAACATCTTGTGTCGACTTCCATATACTGTTAAAAATTTCTGCATTAGATTTAATGAAAATGTAACGGAAGCAAAAGTCAAGC
>QKQZ01003174.1:0-17385 GCA_003595255.1 Solenopsis fugax | reverse complement strand
CGCGTACTTTCGCGCGGGTACGCGCGACGCGCGCGCGGAGACGCTCGCCTCTCCGACTCTCCGCTTCTCACCTCGCCCATTCTTCATCGACTTGGAATTAATATACGGCATTAATTTGCAAATGGCAAAAATCGGATGGCTTAATGACGACGTCTTAATGAGCGCTCATATAATCGCTGAATTACGCGTGTCGGTAAATATAAAAAGAAAGGAGATTATTAATGAGTCGCGATAATTATGTGACGCATGTCCTTCGTGTACTCGCCGTTTGGCGATATTTAAATTGTTAATTCTGCGGCATGTAACTAAGGCGTAATGTCAAGAATGCTTTGACCGAAGATAAGTTTCGTGATTACGTATTATACGTGTTCTCTGTGCAGTTCTGGTTCCGTTGCATCAACCGCAATCGAGATTTCGACGATCGACAACTGTTTTTTTTTATAACGGTAGCTTAATTAAGACGGGCCATCTCGATATGTTGCTTGATGAATTTTGTAATAACCTGAAAGTATTTTGCAATGCGTGCCAGGTGAGCTTATCCTTAATGCGCTACAATTTTATGAAGTGTTGCCAATGTCTTGAAAATTGCTGCATTTCGTAATAATGCCATCATATTAAATATGTATCGTCAAAATCTGCCTTCTTGTGTGAAAATGATTGATAAGTAATTAATATAAATTAATCGATGCATTATCAAAAGTTAGGTAACATAGTATAATATTTAAACATTTCAAGGTGTTATCAGGTGGTAAATTATAATTTGGGAAGCATTATTCCCGAGAAGGTAATCACTCTTGAATTCTGGTGTACAACCTATTAGAAATCTGTTGAATTCCTTGAAGTCCATTGAATTCCTTGAAATTCATTGAATTCCTTGAAGCCCGATGAAGTCCGGTATAATTTGATGAATTTCATGTGTTATACCGTGAATTTTTAGCTTTTATAACGAATTTTTGGTTGAAATCAGTTAATCAGTTACTAAAGAGAGACTTTTGATGACCTTTTAGCAATCGTAATGCATTCCAATGAATTCCGACGAAAGTCCGATGATGTCCATTGAAGTCCACAGTCCAGTGTACACCTAGTTTCTGAGTGATTACTCCCTCGATTATTCCGTTACGTGTTTTCGAGCTATCTCACATTCCGTAATTTTTGACGTCGTCATTATCTGATGTCTCTAACAAGAGACATCTAGAAATAATTTCATACAAATAGAGAATGTCTCCTAAAACGGTAGAAAGTCGATAAATATCGAAAGAAGTAACGTCTTGAAGTCGGGAAACAAGTAACGTCCCGAAACGTCCCTTTATATAAATAAAAACAGAATGTCTCTGAAGCGATCCGATAATTACCGAAAGAAGTAGCGTCTTGAAGTCGGGAAAGACGTAGCGTTTCAAAGTCGGGAAAAAATAACGAAATGTTATAAAGATACCGTTCCGATGGATACACATGGCATCGTTGAGTGGAACCCGACAGGGAAACTTTTCATGAGAACGCTTTAATTAAGACGAGGCGGCGGAGATGAATATATCTGTACGTATCTTGATTTGCAGCACCTTATGTAAGGAGATTTTAAATCTCTCCATGTAATTATTTGATCCGATGTGGCGCGTACAGTTTATATGCTTTCATTTGTAACGTCATGCCGATTCACATACAACATGCGTTCTCATGTTAGCCGTCGCATTTAGCTTTGCCGATTCGTGTTGGCATTCCCGAATTTTGTACGAGGCAAAAACTTATTTCGCAGAGCGACATTTAAAATGTATTCTGCCGGATCCATAACTTTTTTGGTTGAATGGAACCGTTGACATAAAACGAAGATGCCCAAAAGGGAAACATTTACATTTCCGTGAGATTTGTGAAAAAAATTCACGATCGTAGAGGCACGTCGCGGGATATGGATATTAGGACAGAATAGTATTAGCTAGATATCTACGAAGAGCATAATGGCAACGGAACATCGCATCAAAATGCAATATAATACCGAAGTTATAGACTGTTGCATTAATTTCGACACAGGAGGTACACGTCGTGCTTCTCGAGATAAGAGCGGGCAGCTTCTGGCGGTTTTTATTCGCCGCTCACGCTGAGAGGACGGCGAGGTAACGGGCAAATTAGCGGTGTGCAACGTTAACATCCTATCAAGGCGCTCGTAACCTCCCGGTCCCTCGGTTAAATTAGTTGAAACTTAGTTTCGCCGCAGTTCGGCCTGTTCGGCGGTCTTTTGCCTTGCGCGAACGACGCGTGCGTCACGCGCGTGTGTGGATGCACGGCTGTAAATAAAAGATCTTATACTTGGTATCGGAGGATCGAAGGTTCTCGGCGAAAGCTGACGCAAGCCCCGGCGAATCAGAAGCGAATCCTTGCCGATCCCCCGTCCCGGCGCGGCTTCGATCTTCGAATTTCATAGAAAATACGAATGAACCGGCCACTAAATATCGCCTAGTCTGCCATTGCTAATTAGAATGCCGTCGGGGAACTTTTAACCCTAGTCTCTACCGGTCGGACGTATCGATAAAACTGTGATGTGAGTCATCGATGCCGATGTGAGTCATACCTCATTTGATGAAGGAGATTATTTTTGGGATAATATTATAATGACGGCGTACATGTATAGTGTCCAGTAATTATTTTCGCATCTTGACGTCATAAATTCTAATACCTGTGTGATAAAATACTTTCTATTAATGCGTGAGTAACAGTGAACCATTTATTACGTAATTGTGAAAAGCGTTCGTCCGTCATGGTGAGAGAAAAAAAATAGTGCTTATCGCCCGAGCTGTCGTCGTACATTAAGATGCAGCATCTGTTTATCTGAATAGTACTTTACATTAAGCTAGAAATGACTGCCGCTACATTACAACCCGGTGACAACTTTCACAAAACACTGAATAATCCAAGAGCCTGTAAAATTAGGAGACAGATGTCTTGTAGTGACGTTGTAATTGTACACTGGAAAAAAAAATCTGATTATAACTACCAAATGTATAGTGAAATAGTATCAATTAAATATTTGGTCAATGTAACCAAAAATAATTTTACTTTTCTAAATATTTACTAACTTATACAGATTTAATACTTATTAAATATTTAGTAAAATAAAATTATTTTTGGTGACCAAATATTTAATTGATACTATTTCACTATACATTTGGTAGTTATAACCAGACTTTTTTTCAGTGTACACAAAACGTATGAATTTTGAAATATTTGGGATCCCTTCCTCGAGATTACAACCGAGTTTTATCGGAAAAGCAGTAACAGTTGTTACACTGAAAAAAAGTCTGATTAGAACTACCAAATGTATAGTGAAATAGTATCAATTAAATATTTTGTCAATGTAACCAAAAATAATTTTATTTTACTAAATGTTTAGTACCTTATACCAGATTTGATAATACTTATTAAACATTTAGTAAAATAAAATTATTTTTGGTTACATTGACAAAATATTTAATTGATACTATTTCACTATACATTTGGTTAGGTTACTGTATAACCAGACTTTT
Organism: Solenopsis fugax; assembly: GCA_003595255.1. NCBI lineage: Eukaryota > Metazoa > Arthropoda > Insecta > Hymenoptera > Formicidae > Solenopsis > Solenopsis fugax. The sequence continues at coordinate 13,873 of QKQZ01003174.1, read as the reverse complement.
TTTTAAATGTATGACATTCATTCTCTATCGCATATTTCATTCGATAATTTTTAATTATCGTTTCACACAAATATATTTATTGAATATATTTTTAAAATCACGATCGGAAAGTGAGTCAGGAGAGCGGCGATTGCGATTTCGCAAGGACTGCTTCGGTCGAGCTACCCCCTTGCCGCGCACCCGGCCGATTGTGATCGGCGAGCAGAACACTTTTTACGACATTATCCCTCGTGACGCGGCGACGATCGTTTATCAATGCGAATAATGATGACGGGAGTTTCGCGTACGCGCATACAAGTGTCCGGTAATAAAGCCGGTGCTAGGCCGTGGCAATAACGATCCGGTCTCGCCAGCTCAATGGCTCAGGCTCAATGGCGAGGAATTGAAAATAATAGCGGGGTGGGTATTGTGCGCTCGCATGCTTCTTTACGAACCTCCCCCGCGTTTCTGACGTGACCGAGCACTATGCCCGAGTCCTCGGTCAAACTCGAGGAGGAACCGCTTGAATGGACGCTCGTCTCACCCTAACGGAAATCAAGTGCCATCGCGCCTTGGAAAAGGAATATTTATTTAATCATTGCTGTGCGCCATTCTATAAATTTTAAAGATTCCGTTCTGAAGATTTCCCTTCTAATATTCAGATTGCACCGGGAATAGGGAAAGGGGAGGGAAGATATTGGAGAGAAATCATATTTTAGTAGTTTTATGTAATTTCGCAGGTGGATCTATAAGATGGAGATTCAGCGAATTAAGTCCCTCCAGAAATATTAGTCGTCATATAAGGAAACTTTATTGTCTCGCTATTTATTTCCCAAGTTTAAGCCTCTTTCCTCGTTTCTTTCTCCTAACAAAACTACAAAGGTAGATTCGTCTGCGCCGAAACTCGTGCGCCGCTCAAGCCCTTCATATATTTTAAGGAACGTAGCGCTTTTGCTTGTTGTAAAAATGTCGGCAGGAGCTAATATGGTCCCCGGATCGTGGGATTCGTATTAACATGTATTTTTATCTGCGAGAGCGGTGCAAAAGTAATTTTATTATGCAGAATTGGTCACGGGCGTCGCAACGATTCTTTCGCTTATGCAAAGTAGCGTGCGAAGTTGTTGCGAAGTGTTCTTGTGTCAACATCGCGCGCAATATATTTCCAACGGCGTGGCGAGCCGTAGCAAGGGAACCTGAATCGCCCCGAAGACATCGGCAAGATTGTTTCTGTAGCGGTAAAGTCGCCGTATATTAGGGAATAACCATTGAAGAATTAAAGGAATGAAATCGCCTCGCGAGTAATCTTCTACTCACAGACCCTTCTTAAAAATATCGTCTTTACAGCATTCTTTCGTTAAGCCAGACGAGAAAAGATTTTGAAAATTCCCCTTGGTTGTGTCGACCGTTGTTGCTTTAGCTAATTCCGCAGAAGCACTTTCATAAATTCGGCTTCTTATTCGGTACGCTCTGCTACGTTTGCCGAAATGATTGCATTTGATACCCGCGTATTAGTCACTGTAATGCTGTTAGCGTTCTAAGGAACAAAGTTCTGACGTAAAGAAGAGAGAAATTAGATAAATGAAGTGTACACAAAGTTGGTATGCTTCAGTCGCGTGTGTACCATGCTACTTACCGCGGCTCGTACCGTAAGATTTCCAGGCGCGGTTAAGTGTGCGATCGGCTTAAGTAGAACGTGGATATACGTGAAGAAGAGCGAAAGGAGCAGCAGCGTGAACAGAACGCCGAGCGCCGACGTGAGTAGAGGGGATCGTTGGCGCGTGGCTCCGATCGTCCCCCCTGATCCCTTGACTCGTCCGCCGATCGCCGACTCGCGCGACTGTTCGGAAGGAGACGGAGATAGAGAGAAAGAGAGATAGAGAATGATACGGGGAGAGAGATAGAGAGAGAGAAAGAGACAACGAGAGGGAGGCAGATGCCGTGGTGCTTCTTTCGGGTCTGCCTCTTACCCAAGGCGGCATTGAAGGCAAGGCACGAGAGAGGAGCGCCGGCACCAGCGAGAAAGGCTGGTATAAGAGGCAAGCACCTGCCGCGGGCGCACGGTGTCGGACCGCGATCGCTCATAGCGCCTGGTCTCGGCCGTCTGCCTGATCGGGCCCCTATGCCCACATCTCTGCCCACCACGAAAAATCATCATCTAGAGAAAGAGAAGAGCGCGACACACGTGTACCTGTCGCATAAAGTAGTCGAGTCATTAACTACGTTTCCCTTGCCTCTCAAGAGTCCGACTCTTTACCCATCCCGATCACCATCGTCTCACCTCGTGTCCTCTCGGACAATGATGACGGTCGCGGACCAATTGCGCGGTCAAAGACGACGAAGACGACCTATTCTTATCCAGCGAGTGGGAACTATTTGACTGATTTTAATCGGGTAAATGGTTAAGCGATGGTACCGGCAAATGTGTTTCACCTTTGAGAAACGTACAATCGTGGTTTTATTCTGCTCTTTGTTTCGGGAAATATTCTCGAGTGAGAAAAAATGCATTTACATGACTTTGCGGATCTGTCGATGTATCTGACACATATATCTTCATCATATATGCGCTCAGCTATTTTTCTTACTCATTATTATTTTCTAAACCGCATATATCTAAATGTAAAATGTAAAAATTAAAAAATTGAATATGGAGAAATCAAACCTTTCTTCTTATGTCCATTTCCACCAATGTAGATTAATTTTGATCTCGGTTTAACTAATTTTTTATTTTTAATTAGTAAACTAGGTAGGCTCCAAGGAAATAAATTAAGAGTATAATGTTTAGTGCCAATTAAGAGCCGAACACCAGGTCTTCGTGTGTGAATCAATATATTGTTCTTCAAACATTTACAACAAACGTTTCGGTTTGGACCATTTTCAGTGTAACAGCAAAACCGTGGGACCGAAACGTTTGTTGTAAATTTTTGAAGAACAATATATTGATTCACACACGAAGACCTGGTATTCGGCTCTTAATTGGCACTAAACATTATACTCTTAATTTTAATTTTAATTTTTTTAGTTCTAAGAATTAGAAGAAGATGAAGAGTAAATTAAATCGAGACCAAAGTTAATTTACATTGATGGATATAGACATTAGGATGATGTTTGTGGCGGGAACTTTATCGTGCATAGACAAGTCGATCAAAAGAAAAAAAAAACAGAGTGAAAGTGTGAGGCTAGTCTGTATGGGTGAGTGTGAGTATGAGTCGATGATGCCCGCATGATTGAACTGAAGGAATAGGAGACGAGCAACGGGGGAATACGTGGAGTCGGTGATGAGGCACGATTACACATCGGCAGTACTAACCCACTGAACGCGATGTCCGGCTGCATGAGCTGGAGACTAGTAGAATTTTTCTTTGCGACCGGTCTAGTGGCGTCTAGCTGTAGTCTACCGTCTCGAGGATTCCCCTTCTTCTCTCCGGATGAGATGAGATGGTACGTGGAGGCATACTCAATCCGTTATTACAATGGATTACAACAGTATCAAATATGAACTTGACGACATTTCTCTCTTTAGTTGTTTTACCTGACAAATTAGTTCATCTTTAATTATGTTTTTATTTATATATAATAAAACATAATTAAAATTTGATCAAAGATGTATTTGGTGCGAACATGGTACTATATATTTTTTCTAACGCGATTTTTATTTTTGAAATCTAAAAATGAGAAGACCTATTTTTATTTTTTATTTCACAATTAAAGTTTAAATTAAATTTTATATATTTTGTAATTATCTAAATAATTATAGATTGCCGAAGTCATTAGAGATTTTGTGTGAAAGAGAATCTTAATAAAATTAGCTAAGGAGGAATAAGATTTCATCTATTGCATTTTTGAAGCGTTTTTATTAAAAAATGTCTGTTTTAAGTCACAGCTCAAAAACCAGTTGCTTAAATTGTCTTCGTTTTTTTTTTTTTAAATGTAGTTATATTTTTTAATATTTCTTCAAGACGTCAGATCGGATGTAAAATTTGAATATGTGCGCGTGTTTTACGTGCCGTGAATTCACTTGCATTGCGACGCAGTAGAAAACAAACGAGTTGGAGATTCGATGAGGGTGCTCAGGAAGGGTGGCGCGGATTGTGGCGCTCGTTCTGATTATGTCTGACACCACCTGCCCCCCGCAGGTGGCCGGTTGTCGCACGATATGAGGAAATTTATCCTCGTGCTTATGATCGGTAACAACTGGTCAGTAATCATGTTTCGATAGCATTTCTGGTATACGCGGCTCAACCCATAATCACACCTCATAAAATACGATCGTCAACGATCTCATTACTCTCATTTGCACGGTTTAAGTATAGAATTAATTTCGGAGTATTTTGTCTCTAATAAATGTTAATATAAGAGCAGCTGGGATAATTTTGCAATAGCGTATGCGGTTAGTTTATAACTTTCTTCTTAATATAGATATTGACGAATAAAAGTCCATTTTGAGATAGATAAAAACAAATAATAATTAAAACTATTACATTTCATATATATTAAGATTTTCTATCGTTATTGGCAATAAAAAAAGTTTTTTTTTTTTCACACATTTATAACAGTTCGAAAACGGTGGTGATATTGTTTCTAAATATCACTGACCGAAAAAAAAAGGGAACGTGTGTACACCAGTGTCAATATTTTGAATTCTAGGAAGATATCTCTTTCAGTTTGTTTGATTTGCTTTTATCACTGACCACGGTTATATCGACGCAACAGTCCGCACGCCGATATATACATTTTTTCCCTTCACCCACCCTCGCTTTCCCTGCAATCACTTATGCGGGAGTAGGCACCTGGCCACCCCCGCACGCGTTCTTATCCTTTTGACCACCTTGCCGGGATCTATGCATACTTGCACACGTGTGCATACTTGCGCACGTAATCCGGCATATGCTTTCCTTCTACAAAAGTGTTGCTCCTTCAGAGTCGCGTGGTCAAAAGCTTAAAGAGATATAATTTATTTAACTCATTTAATTCTTTGATTTTTAGCACTGCATTCATGGTAACATATTTAATAACACATTTTCAGATAAAATGTTAAAATATTTAAATTATCTATATTCGTGTAATATCGCTCTTTGAAATTTTATTGCTGAGAAAAATGCATTTTAAACTATTATACTTATATCTTGTAATATTGTTTAATATTATAAAACATTAATACTGCGTAAAATATGATATATTACGATACGCTTTATAAAACAGGAATGTAAATAATAGCTGCAGACATTTATTATTATAAGTACGTGTATGTGGCCGCCCACGTCTTTTCTTCCAATTATCAGCTTCTTGTCCAATTAACGCGTCAACAATAGTGGGTTAATAAATAACGATAGCTGGGTGCTATCGAGAGCCATCGAGAGCTCATTCCGCGGACAATTGCAGCGAAATCGAAGGAAACGAGGCGCTGTCGAGCGAAACTGCTGAGAGCCCGGCAACTGACAGCCGAGGCCAGAAGTCATCGGCAAACAAACCACGGGGCATCCTCCCGAAGCCCTGATACTCGTCTGCATGCATGCTGGTACGCCGTGCGACCACAATCGCCATTTCCAAAGGAGAAAAATCCGAGGTAACGATCGCGGCAGATGGGCGAGCACCCATACGCGCATACGCGCGCCGTCGTCTCTTTCGACCGACGCATAATCGTCAATAATAGATGCAGCGAAGGTGTGTATTCAACCCTTGCTCACGGGTCTACCGCGAAAAAGCGAAAAACAGCCAGACGACACCGCGAATGCATCCCTCTCATCCTGTGGGTGCGGTGAATTTTACATGAATGAGACATACCCTTTTTTCGAATTTCAGGGTTTCACTGGACGTACATATCGTTGACGGCTGATCGGCTTTTTGTAGCATTCTGCACCAAACCCTCTTTAATCCCTGTATGCATGATCATATGTCGATTTTGCTTTTATTTTTTCAAGGTACATTTTTTCTACGAATAATTCGAAAAATGCACCAAAATAACATTCAATTAGTTAATCGAAAAAATTCTGTTTTATTTCCTGCTATATATAGACTTTTTTGTCACAACCATCGAAAATAAAATATTTCATTTCGTCATATACCGGGATTGAAAGGGTTAAATGACATTGATATTACGCAAGTTGTGTTGCAAAAAATTTATTTCTGCGAATTTCACCAGGGCTACTTTAATTAATTTTAAGTTAACTATTTCTTAGTATTTTTAGATGAAATTTGGCTATGTTGTAGAACATTAAAAAATATCAGACTTTTTGTTTTAATTTGCTTATCCCGAGGTTTAGGGGTGAAACACCCCCTCGAAAATAATGGATTTTTTCGTTTTTAGCGAATATTTTTTAAACCATACAACTTTTATATGAAAAAATTTCAGGGGTAATATGAAAAAATTGTAGGGGTGAGTGGGGTAAATCGGATCTAGTTACAGTTTTTGCTCTCTATAAGACACAAATAAAGTCCGATCATAAAACTAAAGGTGTCGTTGGAAAGATAATTTAATTCCCTTCATTTTTGCTTCAGAACATTTTGATGTATCTCTCATCTGTGTTGAACTAAAGGAAAATGTAAAAACGTTTTTTCCGGTCCAATAGTTCCAAATCGGACATTCTTATTTTTATGGATTTTTAGATAGAATTTTTTAATGTATTTTTGTTAGAATTGAGTAAAAACGAATAATTTGGCGGTCAAGCATAAAAATTTTATTCAGAATAGAAATTACTGACAGTTTATATTATTAGAATTGAAATTTAAAAAATTCAATTAATCTGAGTCTAATGACTCACGATATTTTATTGATTTAATGTTCCTTGGATCAAATCTGGTCGGCTTAACGATTTTCTATTTTTTATATCGAGAACAGCAAGCTGAAGCACTTGTACGTCTATTTTGTCTGTTTTTCGTTTATAAGTGCGGTCCATTTTTCACTAAAAAGCCAAAAAAAAAAAACATAAATCGTGAAAAAGTTTCCTCCTATGGCATACACGAGTATATGTAGGTCCGATTTGAACATCCAAAAAAAGATCCGATTTGGACACGGGTTCTTTTAAACTTTGGAAACAAATTTTATAATAAACTATAAAAGTGATCACAAAACGCTTGATATTTTTAATCCTACATTCTTTAATTATCTTAAATCAATTATCTTTCAAATTTTTAATACCTTTTAAATAATAATTCACAAGGATTTTCTTTTTGAAAAAAATTTTCACACGATGACTGAAAATACATATTCGCGTCTATTCTGTGAATGTTATGACAGAGAACTGTCAAACTGCTGTCACATGTTCGGTGTCTTATAAGTACTTTACATTATAAATGGCACGCAAATCTACTTAACCGTATTTATTTAAATTAAAAAGGTCTGATTTGGAACACGGTCCGATTTACCCCACTCTCCCCTATGGTTTTTTATACTGTATATAATGGTATATTCACTTTTTTGAAAAAATCATTTTTTATCCATTATTTTCGAGGAGGTGTTTCAATCCTTAAACCTCGAGATAAGCAGATAAAAAAAATATAAGTCTAAATTAGAGAAATATTCGACCGATAATGTGAAAATACAAATTAAACTAGAACGCCTTTAACGGTCGTAGCTAGATCTTAGTGCTTGTATTTATTTGTGATTTTTATATACTTTCTTCAAATTCATTAAACTGTGCGTCGAATTACTTTTTCAGTTATAACACAGCTCTAAGTTGAATAAGAATAAATAACATCACGTTTATTAAATTGAAATCAATTTAATAATAAATGATGCTAACTCGCATCTAAATATTAGAACCCTTTTCCCCCCAGAAAAAATATAAGTCTAATCTTTTTTAATGTTCTAGAACATATCTTAAGCTCATCAAAGTCGGTGAGGGACAGTTCGAACCATTTTCTTGTAAGACATGAGCATGCATCAAATGAAGATCACGATCTTCAGTTTGGATTGACTTGAGAGAAATTTAAAAATTATTTTTCTTGTTTTTTTTCATTTCAAATAATCATAGTCCCAAAATTTTTTAACATTTTATGTCAAATACATATCGCGCTATTATAATTGTGTAACAATATCTTTGATGGTAACATCAAATGTCTTTTCGCACACTGTAAGCTTCACTAGATATTGTCGTCTCGATAGATCGATCGTGAATGATTCGGGGATTTCAACCCTTTTTTGATCTCGCTCGGAAAATATCCCTTCGAAATGCGGAATCATCCCTTTCGCTTGATTGTCCGTTACTTCTCGCGGAAACACCCGGCTGCTGTTTGAATAAGACGTCCAGACGACGGGGCGCAGCTGTCAGAAGTGCGGCGTTACGGCCTTCCGTAGTTTTTCCAGATTTTTGCGTGGCGCAGGTGATGCGGGCACGCGACCTTCCACATGCGTACGCTCTCTTCTGTTCTCCGTCCTGTTGTTGGCCTTTTCAGTGCCCGCAGGGAACCCTTTCGAGAAGTGGCCACTGTGAATTACGAGGATCGAGATCCTCCGGCGAAGCGTGGGAGAGCTGAGGGGCAGATGCCGGATTTTGGCTTTGCTGCCTGGGGATGCGTTACCGCCGACTGCGTGCGTGTCAAAACAGAATTAATTCTTTTTTCGCCTGTCGCTCTACGATGCGAATTTGCGACGTGGCCGTGCCTATCTGTCTCGAGTTTTAACTCTGTCTTTTAATAAGAAAGTTTGGGTGGGAGCAACTTATACGTCGATACAAGGTACAAATAGCATATTGGGGAAACAGCATTGCGCGTTAAAATATTTATCGTTACGCAATGCTGTAATATTATTTCATAATGTGCTATTTTATTTAACGGCCGGTGGTATTTTTAATTACATGTTTCGTGCGTCGCGATAAAACACGAAATTTACCGCGCGAATGGCAAAAAGCGCAGCCTGCCCGGCGCTAATGTAAGTTCTCACGTGGTGCGGAAACGAGAAATGTAATTTGTCATTAAGTTGCGATCGTTACTGTGTCGTGCGAACGTATCTATACGCGCGTGATTACTCCTTTTTTTTTTCCAACGAACCGCACGTTGGATGATGTAACGATAATGCAACGAGCAATCCTCCCTATTCCCACGCAATTCGTATTGCGTTGGCGCGGCCTGGCACGCACGAAATTCCACCCTCGGTCACTGACCACAACAAACTCGCTCGCCCTCCCGATGTGAAAAAGGGTCCCAGGGCTTTGCGTGGGGGCCATGTCGCCGGCTCGAAACGCCGAAGAGAGAAACCGGGCAATAACAGCAAACTACCTGGACGGCGCGATTTCGCCGCCTATGCCATATGGCGCTTCCTCCTGAAAGAGCCCAACGGTTTTGCTATGTGACACCTACTGCTCCCACGGACAAACCATTACGTTGAGATTATTTGGCGACTGGTTGTGCCCTTGTGTCTCTGCCGAACGTATCTTTCGCATTTTCCGGAAGCAAACGTACACAAGTACAATGAAGAAAAACGTACACAAGTACAATGAAGAAAAGTCTGGTTATAACTACCAAATGTATAGTGAAATAGTAGCAATGAAATATTTTATCAATGTAACAAAAAATAATTTTATTTTACTTTAAATGTTTAGTATTATCAAATCTGGTATAAGTTACTAAACATTTAGTAAAATAAAATTATTTTTGGTTATATTGATAAAATATTTCATTGATAGTATTTCACTATACATTTAGTAGTTCTAATCAGACTTTTTTTCAGTGTAACTGTTACTGCTTTTCCGATAAAACTCGGTTGTAATCTCGAGGAAGGGATCGCAAATGTTTCCAAATTCATACGTTTTGTGTACACTGAAAGAAAAGTCTGGTTATAACTATCAAATGTATAGTGAAATAGTATCAATTAAATATTTGGTCACCAAAAATAATTTTATTTTACTAAATGTTTAGTAAGTATTAAATCTGGTATAAGTTACTAAATATTTAGAAAAGTAAAATTATTTTTGGTTACATTAACCAAATATTTAATTGATACTATTTCATTATACATTTGGTAGTTATAACTAGACTTTTTTTTCAGTGTAATAATGATAAAAACACTTTATTGCCTACTATGAAAATACGAACATGTTATGTATCTGTTTTTGCGTTGCGTTAATTTATTCTAATCAATTATCAGGAGTAATTCTTTTCTAATAATATCATAAAACTTATTATTTTACAAATCATTTTTATGCAATTAAATTATTCAAGAGTATAGAATATCTCACAATTCACGTATTAAAATACAAAAAAGAGAAATGCACGGAAAACTATGAGCAATAGAAGTTTTTGGTATTTTAAATACTTGTATTTAAAAAGAGTATTATTTTGGATTAAAGATCGCGAATTTTTATTTAATTTTTCACGATTTTTTCTGCTGATTGAAAACAGGAGAATTGTGTGGTTTTATATATTGAAGAAAATGTATCCCGTCTAGACGCGTGAAACATAGGATCACAGTGAGTCGAAGAGAGTCTATAAATGGTGTCCGGATCGTCAACCACATGTTATCGAGCTGCGCATAAGCATAAAGCACTGCAAATTGCTTCGTAAAATTGGTAGTCGACGAAGGCGACAATAAAGTTCTAACATGCGAGCTGTGAGTATCTACGTGATTTCATCTACATAGTTTTCAGATGGAATCTTATTTCTGTACTGATGTTTTTGCGAGTTACGAAAATTTACAAGAAATATTTTAAACGGACACAATCGATAATCTCAATAGATGAGCTTAATTTTTTATTAGCAGAAGGAATTTAGAATTTATAGATTATGGAATTTGGCGAGTATAGTTATGTAATTGCTAATGAATGAAAAGAAATATGTCGAAATGATAATGGAATTCCTCTCAAGTTCGCTGAAACAAAAGACACAATTTCACGGTCGCCGACCACATGTCATCACGTCTGCTCGCTCGGTGAAGAATTGCGAAACATATACGCGGCATCTTCGCGAGACCGAGAAATAATAGGAGGTCGTCGAAACCGAGAGTGCGAGCGCTGTTTGCTGGCGAAGGAGTCGCGCGAAAGCGCTCGGGGGGAAAACGAATGCGTCGAACGGAGAAGAAGAAAGAGGCGAAGAGGAAGCAGAGAATGAAAAGGAAAAAGAAGGCGACGGAAGGAAGACTGAAAAGGGAGGAGAAGGTGAGCACCTCACGGGCAACATTTATACCGTTTACGAGCTTGCTGGCGTGAGCAATAGACGAGGAGCGGCGCGAAGGACGCGAGGAAGACGAGGAAGCCGAGAAGAAGAGAAGGCCGAGCACACGAAAGTAAAACCATTGCGGTTTACGGGAGATTTTATGGCGTAACCCATAGAGGGACCACGCGGTGCTATTATTATCTATCTTGGCAATAGAAATTGGCTGCCTTTTAATAGGTATCTGCCTCTCGCGCGCGCCCTTAATAATACCCCAAGTTGGGTGAGTTTGAAGATGTGCTGTGCGCTTCTTGTCGCGCCCACTTTTACGCGGGATATGATGGAATTAGCACACGCCAATGCGCTGCGCCGTGCTGCGCGCACTCATCATCATATTTTTAACACACATTTAGTACAGCAGGGCGCGAGGCCTCGAGCGAACCGTGAAATTATGGTTCTCGCGTCAGCATCTTCCTTTTTCGAGAGCATGACGATTGGATTAATTTCATTCGTGAAATATTCCGTTCAATTCAATTCGCCCGATCGTAAAATGCTGATTGCGAATAAGATTCTTCGACTTCTACACATACACACACACACATACATAGCAAAAAAAAAATCCTTTTCGATAGCTTGTTAAAATCTCTTTATACATCGGTTTTGTCGCTTTTCTAACATAATTTGAAGCAGACATCTTGCGTAGTCTGCTCTCGATGGATTTGGGATAATAGGATAAATATGTATGTTATTGCGGTTTTATTTTGCGACGAATTTGGACCCCTGAGAGAAAGAATGCGAAAGTTCGGCATCAGATGGTAGAGCTGGCGAACCAGACGATCGTGGACCATCTGGTGATCCATCGTGGCATACGGCGAGTATCCGAGCGAGCGTTTGAAAAAAGGCTAAAACTTGATACTTCGGCTTTAAGACTCTAGAGATAAGCAACAACAGGAAGACAGACGGTACAGGATGATCCGCACTTATCCATCATTGCTAGGAAGCAAGAGGTTTCTTAATTAAGTGGAGAAAATAAGATTAAGTTCATGTATAAATCCATGTAAGTTATCGCACTGAGAGAAAGGACTTTGCTGATTTAACAAATGTCCAGTACCTGTAACAAATATAAAAGTGATTTTGTTGTCACTACTAATCTACAAATTTTGTTAAATTAACAAAGTCTTTTCTCTCAGTGCGCGGTCATATGAATTTATCTGAAAAAGAGAGAAAGTTCGATATATTTTCTGTCTAAACAAAAATATTTAAGCTTGTTTTAAACGGTACTTTTATTGACTTCTTGATACTTGATACTAAAAGCAACTATCTTGGTAAGTGTGTCTCAGGTAAAAACAGAGAACATGAAATCAATCTAACATTAATTAAAGAATAATATTTTATTAGAGAAAATATTTGACCGATAATGTATAAATACAAATTAAACGAGAACACCTTCCACGGTAGTAGCTAGATCTTAGTGCTTGTATTTATTTGTGTGATTTTATACACCTCTTCAAATTCACCAAACTGCGCCGAATTACTTTTTCAGTCATAATACAGCTCTAAGTTGAATAAGAATAAGTAATATCACATTTATTAAATTGAAATCAATTTAATAATAAGTGATGCTAACCCCCCAAATTCTTTACAGTTTTTTTAGGAGGGAAAGGGTTCTAATATTCAGATGCGAGTTAGCATCATTTATTATTAAATTTATTTCAATTTAATAAATGCGATATTACTTATTCTTATTCAACTTAGAACTGTGTTATGACTGAAAAAGTAATTCGGCGCGCAGTTTGGTGAATTTCAAGAGGTATATAAAATCACACAAATAAATATAAGCACTAAGATCTAGCTACGATGTGGAAGGCGTTCTCGTTTAATTAATATTTCATTATTTGTTTACATCAATTCGAAAAAAATGTATTTTTTTCGCCTGTGGTTCAAAAACTACTCATGCTTGATATTATTTCGATATTGTTTCTTTTAAGGAGAAAATGGTTTGTAAAGAAGAAATATTCTTACGAAAGGCTTGCGACCGAACCATCCTGTATATTCGAATTATCGTGAGTTGCCAAACAAACGTATATTTTTGCAGTACCGTCGCCGCGTCGGTGTGCTCCGATCGCGTAGAGAGCCGGTGCAGGTTATTCCCTCGGGATTCTTTTGTCGGTGCGCGAAGCCGAAGCACGCGTGCTGCACGTGCCCCATTGCGGACGTGACTCGGCCGGCATTGCGCCTTATATTGCGTTAACCGTCTTATTTTGCCCCGGTTGCGCCCTGAAAAACAACGCCGTCCAGCCGCGGCCGGTTCGGCACTTGGAATTGCGACGCGTCGCGCGAGCCGCGAGTGTGACCTAAAAATCCCATTTAACTTTTGATGTGTATTCGTTGCGCCGTCTCGAGAAAAAAAGGGACTCGGGTTTTGCGTGCTCCCTTCGTTAGATCCGCTCCACCCGATCGTCCTCCATCGTCGCATGAACTAGAGTAAAGTTGCCGAAATCGCACCACTTTTGACATAAAGGCTTATAACTAAGAAATTATGAGGAATATTTTTAATTTTCTTACGTCATAATAAAGTATTGTACATTTCTCCTTTCATATTTATTTTTTTCAGAATTTTTTGTATTGTCATAAATTTTTAAATGACGATTTTCAAGAAGTTTTCAAATAGTGCAATTTAGGCAACCGGTCACCTAAATCGCACCACGGGTTAATATTATTTTTCCTGAGGTAAAGCGGTACTTTTTTTTGCTAGATTCTTTCTTCTTGAGCAAAAATGCGTTAGATAAGTATAATTTTATTAATATTGGAG
>QKQZ01003168.1:0-11059 GCA_003595255.1 Solenopsis fugax | reverse complement strand
TCGTTCGCCCTGAAAAGGGCGCTTCCCGGTGACCTCTTAGACCCTCCTCCTCTCCTCGTCAAAAACGACTCGAGAAGAGGGAGCCCCCTCACCACGACAAGGTGGGTCACCATCGAGGGGGACGGAAAAACTACCTGGCGACCGTAATGTAAGTAAGTAAACATGCAATATTTCAGGACCAAATTAGAAACCGTAACAATTTATGAAATCCGAATAGTTCGTCCGGTCACAGACTACCTCATGATCGACGGTTAACAGATAATCTGCTTTAGTTCGGTCTACAGTAATTTTTGCGACACGCAATGACGCTTCGACCTGAACAAACCAAGCTTCGGGAGCATGTTTCCAGAATGGCGGGATTTTGGGTACGCGGTACGTTTCTACGCGCGATGGTTCCTCAGTCATGATGACGAGGATAAATGTTATAACGGCGATAACAGCGAATGTTATAACAAGGACGCCAAACAATATAAGCGGATGTTGAGCGTAAAACGACAAAAACGAACGTTAAAACAAGAACGAGAAACGACGCAAATGACGTACGATTGCAAGAATTGGCGCGCTCGACGTTACACTAAATATGCACGTTGAATATGCGAATGATAATGCGACGTTGCTAAGCGCTTTATTTGCGCGGGACCGAATTTGAAATACCGGCTTACAATAGTTACGCGATCGCGCGCGCTGATAACACAAGTAAATGAGACATTAACGTTACGAGACAAACGAAGATCTCGATGGCTGCGATGAGCTGCGATGGGTCGCGATGAGCTGCGATGGTCCGCGATGAGCTGCGATGAGCCGATGGACAGGATGATGCTAGCCGATGTGTCAGGAACAGCCTCGCCAGGGATGATATTCCGTTGAACGGGCTGACCGTCGAAACGCTATGGCTGTAACGGCCTCGTCCAATAACGTGTCATTTCTAAAGGTCTCGTCCAATGGCGTGCCGTTGCACTAATGGCTTGCGACTGGCGGGCCTGAGATTAGAATATGATGTTCGACATCACGTACTCCTGAAGGAATTAATTGATTAACCCCAGTGATTTCTGGAAACTCAGAGAGGATGTTCGCGAAATTAGACTCGCGATTCACCGTTGAAATTTTTCTATAGTACCTTAATCACTGATCATAAACCGCTGCTTTGGTTTAAAAATGCACAAGACGCTAACATGAGAATACTTCGGTGGAGATTAAAATTAGCGGAACACGAATATGATGTTGTATATAAGGCAGGTAAAACCAATGTAAATGCCGATACCTTGTCTAGAAATCCTGTAAATTTTGAAGGAGCAGATTGCAATATGATTAAGCATAATAGAACTCTTAATCCGAACGATCCGAAAGATGCAGAGGTAATCTCTAAAATGTTGGAAGAATCGGATGAAGAAGAAGAGGACGAAGATTTCGACTTTATCTTTCAGACGACAAAAATCCAGATGAATATGCGACGGGCGATGATCTAACCGACGAACGCCTCGAATTAACAACGCCTATACACAAACAACCGAGTGAACCGACAGAAACTCAGGAGAAACAGCTCTAAAATACGATTCTTTTGACCATAACAGAATACAGACACGAAGCCAGACGGCGAGGGTCAGGGACTCTTGTTGTAAACAGTTGCCTGCACCCACTTATAATCCGATAGACAAAACCGGAGCGTTAGAGAATAGAAATGAGACGGCAGTAAGCGAAGCCGACAACATCGACGACGAGGAGAGAGATCGAGGAGATGAATGAAAAGACGAAGAAGAAGAAAACACTGAACTAAGAAAAAGAAATGATCCACAAAGAAAATGATAGCGGAAATAATACAGAAACGTTCGAATCTGACAAACAGGAGAAAGCAATGCCTACTATTATTAAAATCCAAACGATTAAAAGTAATGTTTTTGATTCTCGCGAATTATAATTCTTACGAAGAGACAATGTGGTATATTTTGTAGATACTGCAGGAAAACCATTAGACTCAGGTTCTCAAAAACTCTTTGAAAGAAACGAAATCCCGAGGTTCGGAGATCTTACGTTAGATAAAGTCAAAGCCATAAAATATAAGAAATATTATCATATGGCGCTACCCATTGAAGGACAGCGCGAAGGCCCCACGATGAGTCTGACTCAAATAACAGNAAAAGGTATTACCATATGGCGCTACCCATTAGTGAGGGACAGCGCGAAGGTCCCACGATGAGTCTGACTCATATAACAACAGCAATAAAAGATCTGCGAATTATAATAGAAAGATTAAAATTAGAAACTATTAGTATTGCAAAAACGGATAACGTTAATAATGTACCATGGAATAACATTAAATCCGTATTGCAATTAATATTCGTTGATTCCCCGACTAAAATAATTATTTGTAACGGCTTAGTTAAATATCCTCCGAGAGATCTTCGATCTATTATAATCGGAGAGACGCATTGTTTACCCACAAGAGAACATCGTGGCGTTACCAAAACTTATAACAAAATAAAGCATAATTATTATTGGGAAAATTTAAAGACTGATGTCCAACAATATATTCAACAATGTCTGCAGTGCCAATTGAAAAAATTGGTGAGAGTAAAAACGAAACAGCCTATGATGATAACCGATACACCAGGGTCTTCTTTTGACAAAGTTGCTATGGACATTGTGGGTCCGCTACCTAAAACTGTAAGAGGAAACGAATATATATTGACCTTACAAGATCAGTTAACTAAATTTTGTTTGGGGATACCTTTGCCTGACCAGACTTCTGAAACAATAGCAGAAGCTTTCGTGGATAAATTCATCTGTATATTAAGAACGCCTAAAGTGATATTAACCGATCAAGGAAGAAATTTCATTAGCGAATTAATGAAGAAAATAGCAAAATTATTTCGAATTCGCAAATTTCGCAAAACCGTCTTTCACCCTCAATCAAACGGCTTATTAGAAAGATCACATCACGCTTTAGGAGAATACCTAAAACAATATGCTAACGATCAAAAACAACGGGACAGATGGATCGGACTTGCAATATTTAATTATAATACCAGCGTCCACGAAGCCACGAAGCATACTCCATATGAATTAGTATTCGGCAAAATAGCAAGAATTCCGTCTAACGAACTTTTAGGCCCTGAAGATAAATTAGCAACTTACGACGACTACTTGATAGATTTAGTTACACAACTTCACACCATTCAGGGAAACGCCCGCGAAAATGTTATTGACGCCAAGGTTAAATCGAAAGAACATTACGATAAGAAAATCAATACAGACATTTAAGCCTGGAGATTACGTGTTTCTATTGAAAGGGCCTAAACCCGGTAAATTCGGAGATCACTATACCGACCCTCTCGAAGTTCTTGAAATATTAAATAGAAGAAACGTAAAAATCAGAATTAAGAAAAATAGCTGAATTGTCCATCCTAATCGACTGAGACCCTCCCATATGAGACCCTGAGACCCGCTTATACGAACGGAACATCCGAAATTATTGATTTACGAGACAACTCCTGATAATAAAGTATTCAGTAAACAGTATCGCCCACAAAATCTAAATATTTTCACCTATATAAATTCTAAATTTTTGTACGTAGAAAAACACGTACGCACCCAAGTAAGCCCACTATATCGAAATTTCCTCCAGCAACAATGCATCCTCGAACAGAAAGTATTGAAAAATGCATTAGCTTTCGCCACCCACGCCCCAGATGCTTTCGCTTATCACGTGATGCAAGGGCCCGGA
Source organism: Solenopsis fugax (assembly GCA_003595255.1). Lineage (NCBI taxonomy): Eukaryota > Metazoa > Arthropoda > Insecta > Hymenoptera > Formicidae > Solenopsis > Solenopsis fugax. The sequence continues at coordinate 7,338 of QKQZ01003168.1, read as the reverse complement.
CATATGGCCCTGCTAGCTGGAGAGGTAATACACATAGTGAAATGTGTACCTGTTGAGGTAAAAATTACCCACACTGAGGACTGTTACGAACAACTTCCAGTACAACGAAACAACGAAAGCTTATTTCTAACCCCACAAACACATATCTTGCTTCGCCAGGAAACACGAGTGACGTGCAATTCACTCGCACCTGCATGTATCTGCTCGGGGATTCATGGTATTAGTTCACCCCTAAACCAGTGGAAGCGCTACCCCCGTTAATCATGAAACCCATGACTAAACCGGCATGGAAATATATCAGTCCCGGATCACTTGCCACTAGCGGGATATATACAGATAATGACCTCGAAACTCTTCGAGATCACATAATGTTTCCTGCTGAGCGACCAGCACTACTTAATACCGTAGCCCGCGGAATTATGGGACAACCAAGTTCCATAAATGGAGAGTCCATTTCTAATCTTTTGGATGAAGCTTCTATAGAGAAAATAGCCGCATTAGCATGGGAAAAATTCTGAAACCGATTTTTAATCTTTGGAAATGTCAGCGCTGGTATAATCGGGATCTATTTGTCAGTAAGAGTTGTAAAACTGATAATAGATACCTTTGTACACGGGTATACCTTGCATACCATATACGGATGGTCAGTATATTTGGTGGGAGCAATATGGGATTCTATTATTCAACTTCTGCTGCACTTAGGAAAGAACCGGTACAAGAAAATAACTCCCTCAGCCCCTGCCGAGTCAGAACTACAAGAAATAAGACTTTCCGAGCTGCAAGACGATCCTAGACAGGAAAAACTTGTTCTGGGTACAACTCTTAAGCTACACTGAAGACTTTGACGAGATGCTAGACGACGTCCAAATCAGAATGACACGACGAGACCGACTAGTACACCATCGGCCTGACGACATCAAACCAGATGAAATCATAGCGGTTCACGACAGAAGGAAATGGCAGCGTGGGGTCATTCTTAGCACCCATGGAGACGGAACGGCTACTATCCTCCTAAAGAATTGGGCCCGTATTATCGAATGGCCTTTTTGCGAAATCTAGCAACTAGAAGATAGGTTGTAGCCGAACTCGACTTGAAATCTGATGGAAACCCGGAATATCATGGAATCTTTAAGAGAACCTTAAGGACTTTTAAGATACTCACATAAACGGTCGCCACTCGTTTTAACCACCAAACGAGAAGGATGTTGGATTAATACCTTTCTTTTTTCTGTTTCAGGTTAACTGCTGCGTTGCGGACCCTCTTAACTGGATCTCTGCCTCTCTGGACTTGGACCTCTGACCTTTTGGACTTCGTTGGATCGTCGCAGACGCCTTCAAGATATTTAGCACCCCGGATTTGGATCTAGAACGGTGAGTATACGAGGATTATAAATGATACTAATCATTCATTTACAGGTACGCGCAGAGAATTTAGGACGACGTGGGATTTGAAATAATGACTCGAATATTTTATGTAATAAAATATTATAAAGTTTATTTTAAAAATAAAATAAAGATTATTTTTACATTCACGGTACGCGATTCGAGTAATATTCCGCACAATCGTTTCTTACAGAATTAACATGCAAACGCGCACGCTTTCACATTCGTGACTCGAACAGTGAAAAACTAGATTAAACTTTTGTACAAGAACTAGACTGATTCTGAAAAGTGAGATGCACAATCCGCATCTTAATCACTTGTAGCAAATCAAACGCGCACACGATTAACCGGTAACACGGCCTGATCGCGTCGCAATAATCGAAATAAAATAACGACGAACTAATCGCGCAATAATTCGCGTCGTCAATTAACGTAGCGTAGGATGAAGGAACGAATTCTACATGTACTCGCGCTACACGTACGAATTACGACACACCGTGGAATTTCAAGATATCTAATATGAAATTACAAGTATCTAAACTTCACACGGTAGATATGCGATTTCGTCCGATCTCTCATTCTTGAGAGTCTATACTTGGAAAGAAACCGAAAAATTCTCCAACAAGAAGCCCCGATGCCCGTTGCGCATCGGTTTATATACCCCTTTCGGTTTGAATACCGCACCCCTCGCGAACTCGGCGCGCGTTGATCCGCTCGGCGCCCACGCGTTTTCATTCGCTCTCGCATAAACTGGTTCTCAGCGCTTTGCGAACATTCGCGCTTCGCTTCATGCGTGTTCGGAATTACCGTGATGACGTCAAACGTCCGCCATCTTATCGAAATTCAGTCTCTCATTGGTTCGCCCAATCGTTCCGCGCTCTGATTGACTCGGCCGGCCATTTAGCGCTACGATTGGTCGTACAGACTGTCGTCTGTTGCCCTTTTTATTTGAAATATATTTCTCGCGACATTCTTTCGTGCGAGAGTGAGAATAAGAGGCTTTTCGTTGCACATGCTGCATTATTAACTGATCAGTGAACTACCGTCTTACTATTATCGTCTCCTCTTCTCGCTTTCGCGTACTCACTCTAACCTATACGCATATATTAATCCGTTCGATACGGGTCGTTAATACTATTTCTAATATCTATCCTATTATAACGCAACTTGCATTATTAAATCATTACCGACAAATTGTTCCAATAACATATCGTTGCACGTTACATATCAAACGACTCTACATATATGACTTGGTGAATTGAATCTATAATTATGAATACTGCAAATGTACTTCATCGGATATCAATTACTGTGACAATAACACTTATGAAAGAGTGCAAATATGTTTTATAAAGTCTCAATTTATAATAACTATGAAGGGATGGAAATATATGGTATCATATAACTTTTAGTTACGTGTGGGAACATCAACGTTTATTAATATTCACCTTTGTTCAAATCAACATTAATGGCACCCTATTTAAAAAATTGCATATTTCGCAATTCTGGCATCTGCAATACAAACTCCTTATAGCTAACTTATTATTAATAAAATATATTTTTAAAATTTTCATAAGGTATTAAAATATTAGAGACGACTAAACGTAAAAAAAAATATATGAAAATATGTATATGTAAAACAATAAAATTGCAAGACAATAAAACAATATTCATGTTTAATAAAAAAAACTATGACATGCTTCTAAATGTATTAAGTCGTTAAATATTGTGCTACTAACTAGTATTCGCGCCTCTTGACATGCTTATTATATGTATAAAAAAATAAAATTTTCTTGTCAGCTTATCCCCCGCTGAACATCCGCTGGGCGATGGCTGTCATATGACGAGGATCCTTCGTTGAGTTTTTGTCTCCTTCAATGTTCATTTTTCTGAAGGGAGTTGGGCTTCCTCATGTGACTTCACGTCCGTAAATATATTTGCTGTGGAAATCCTTTTTGTTGATAGCGTATCACCTTCGTTTGGCGACTCAGCCTCGTTCTGTGATCGTCCTTCCATTGATACTTGGTTTGCGCTGGAAATCTTTAAAATTTTTTATTAATAGGATGATAACTCCTCGGCGGTTGTAAGGTTCCGCGACCGTGTATGGCGAGCGATACCCTGCGCATTGGAACATACAGGGCCCTGTCCTATAAGGAGAGTATGGCCTCGGCGAGCCAGGGTGCTGTTAAAATTCTTGGTCGAGCAACGTGAAGGATGGATCAGCATCACCAGGGGCATAGAAGAAGAGACGGCGCTTGTGAAGCTCGAGACTAAGAGCGAATGCGGAGGCGAAATGCTCGATATTAAAGACATCCTTATTAAGTTGAGCCACGCCTGACATACCGAAAAAAATATTAGAAACGGTGTATCCCTCAGTCTAACGGAAAACGTGGAGACAGCAGCAGTAGAAACCCACTAAGTAAAATGATAAGAATATTAAAATAAGACCGAGAACATAAATAAGAATAATACTTAAGGACTAACACATAACGATTGAACAGTATCAAATAAAATGTTCACTCTAGCTCAGAATAATTCATAAATATGCGTAACCAAACGCGTTAAAAGGGAGGTCTCTCGTGTCAAGAAATTCATTAAATACCTTAAACTTAAATTCTATTTTTACAATTCTATTTTTACAGTAAAATGAGGGAGTTCCTTGACCTCGATTGGCCCAAATTGGAAAAGGAATATTATGAATTATTCTGGGAAGACTTCGTGTATTTGGGGGACCTTCGGTGCATTACCCCTTTAGAAAATTTGCCTATATATCAACATTATGACAATTATTCAAAAATTTGCTGCACATGTTATACAGCCTTGTCATCTGATATAAGACCCAAATACATACGTCTTTTTGGGCATCATTTAATTCACGTAAACGCGGTGCGTAAACCCATAAACCAAAGCCGATGTACTATTTGCCGAAAGATAATGATAATGATCAGAGCGGCCAAGAATTGCCAAAGTTGTCTGAAAGAATTTGACCAGGTCAATAGAGCATCCCTAAATGACGGAAAAGGAACACCGGTAATCACTTCTTTAACTCAAATACGAGAATTATATGATCATTGTGATATATATAAGCAAGAAGTCTGCATGATTATAGTAGAATAAATCAAGGAAGTATATTAAGTCTAGTTAAGCATACTATGAGACAAATCTTTCCTTTCTTTAACTAAATTTTCAATAATCACTACTTGATCGCCAATTACAGTACGCAAACATGTCAACAATTCGCTACTTTTGCTGGGCAAATAAAAAACAAGGAAGAAGAAAAGAACGCCTTACGCTGCTTGAAAATTCGTAAGCTCATGACAAAGCTTCGGTGCGTCACTACACGCCCGATGTATCAAAGGTTCAGCAACCATCATAAAATCTGCGAAGACTATTACCTGGCAATGACAACTGACATGCGGGAGAAGCATGAGGCTGTCTCACCTCATCACCTGGTCCATATGAAGTTTCTCTATAATCAAGAAAAATGCGCCTGTTGCAAAAGGATAATGCTAAGATACAAGGAAATAGAGGAATGTCACACATGCCTTAACACGTTTGAACACGCAGATCTCATGCGCCTGAACCTCGGATGAGGCTACCCGCCTGTCAAGCAATAGAATTATCGGAGACCTGACTAGGCCAACCGAAAATGCTTGGCGATTTACAACGATCAAGTAGTCTAACAAAGAAAAAATAAGAAGAAGAAAAAAAAAATAAATAAAAAAAAGCATACAAGTATATATATATATGTACGAAAGGAAAGATGAACAAATAAAAAAAATATAACCCTAATAGGACTATCGATCAACTCGAAAATAACAACTCAGTAAACTTATACGATTAATCATAGTACCGTTCTACTTATGCAAAAAAACCCCACACGTTACGTCGTGTAAAAATTCACACGCTACGTATAAGTCTCGCATATTACAACATGCACACTCGACTAATACCTTCTCTTTATCCGGCTAAATACCACAACCTAAAACTGAAATTTGGTTTTAGAAATGGAAATTGAACCAGTCGATACCACCTTTTTGACCCGCGGGTCATTGAAGGTCAGGATGGTTAAGGTGGAATCACCAACATTTTTCTGGATACACATCGACCATGCACGAGAGGACCTAGAAGAAATGCTGGAAGAACTCACTCGCAGGATGTCGAGGAGGGCCCGAAATATGAAGTACATTGGGCCTCCCTAACGCGCAAGTTGCAGTCCAGGAGGGAAAGCGTTGGCAAAGAGGAGTAGTATCCCACTTCGTGCAGGGAAATATTGCAGTAATCGCCTTGCGCGACTGGGGTCGCGTCATCCGACGATCTATTTTTGATCTATACATATTAGAGGATCGCTTCCGTGATAGGAATTGGGAAGCTATTCCGTGTGGGCTTGCCCACATCCAACCAACCGGTATCAGGGCAAGGTGGCCACGGAAGGCCTGCGAGCTCACTAGACTGCTGTTGGAGAAACGAGAGGGATGGATGCAAATCATCCGGCCCGTAAGAAGAGATGCAACGACCATTTCACTTGAGCTGAAATGTGAAAGCAGCGAAAAAATGAACAACCCACAAGAACTGCTCATCCACATGGACTGCGCTCAGCATACCTAAGAAATCGTAATCCTGCATTACCCAGCATAGCACACAGGATAATAAATTAGAATTATTTGAAAAAAAGGGGAGAGAAATATAAAAAAAAATAAATTTACAAAAGGGGATATATATATAAGGAACCGAAAAAAAAATAAAAGAAATATATATAAACAAAACAAAAACTAATTAAATAAGGACGACCTCGAGATCCCCGTAGGGGTACGGAGTCAACTTTTGGCCCTATGGGGCCGGAAATCGAGTCCGTATATAGGATTTGGCATTCCTGCGGTTCCCCAACTCATTACGGGGTCTGGAGTCTCCTGGAGGCTCCAGATACAGGGATTTTAGCGGCCTTGATGCCCGAGTTGACACACCGTAATCCATTCTTCGCTTCATTGCGCGGAATGGACCGGGGGCCTTGGCTTCATTGCCCGGGCTGCGAGGAGTCAACCTCTATAAAAAATTAAGGTGGCGGCGTCTGAGTGGCTGCATTTCGCGCCCGTCAACGGTGCCGCGTCTTGCGCCTCAGACGCCATTGGTGGTTTATGTACACGTCTATGTTCGTGATCGTGGTGGCGGGGTGTTTGGATATTTCTTTCCGGGTGGTCTCCTGGGTCATCCTTCTAGCTCAGAGCTGAAATCCTGCGTGTTGACCCGCTGGTTGTCGATGGCCTCAGCTAGCCTGAGTACATCAACACCAGGCCTCTGGCTGAGGTGCAACCCGTACACCGGCGGCGCTGGTGCTCTCCCGGGGATGTGCCTTGTTCACGCGGGGACATCGTCGTGGGGGGTACTGGTTGTCATCGAGGCTCTGTTCCGAGGGGCCGTGCTTGGGTGTCCTCTCGGACTGAGGTGCTTGGCCGCCCCGTCACAGTCCTTTGTCGGGCGCGAATCGATCGTGGGTTATCCCGGGTGTGCGCTTCACCGCGTGCATTCGGGTTTTTGTTATCTGTTCCCTGGTCGGCGCGTGTGGTGTTGTGTTTTGTCCATGTAGGTCCGCCTCGGGCCGGCTCCGAGTATCCCTCGGAGCAAGGGTGGGGTTCCCCTCGTTAAATAAGACCTCATCTATGGGTATTTATGGACAAAGGAAATTTTGGTTTACCGCGCAGAGGTGGTCGGATATCCCAGGGCCGGCAGGGGGGGACTACAGTCCCGGGTTCCCCCTTGTCGTTACTGCGAGCGATTCGTGGGGAAAGCGACGAGCTGTCGAGCGGGGTGCCCACAGGCTCCGCCGACGAACGGGCGACTGTGGAAGTTGATGTGCGTGATTGTACGACGCGCCGGGGGCCGGACCGGAAGCTACTCCTGCGTATGCGGGAGAGCTCTGGGCCCGACGCCCGACGCGCCATAGACCGTTGGCTCGCT
>QKQZ01003167.1:16762-40703 GCA_003595255.1 Solenopsis fugax | reverse complement strand
AGGCGAAGCGAGGCGAGGCGAGGCGAAGCGAGGCGAGGCGAGGCGAGAAGAGAGGCCAAGGTGAAAGAGTCAGGAGAGTTATTGATGATGCACGGGCACGGACACCGCCGGATACTGGATACTAACGTAACTCCCGTTTCATCCATCAAGCTAAGGGATTCGGCTTAATATCCCCGATGACCGCGAACGTGGCTCTGCATCTCTAATTCGTCGCCCCCGCCTCTCGCCAAGGAGGTGTCGGCCCGGTGGTGGTTCATCGTCATCGCGGTGGTTCTCCTTTTTCTCCCTTTTCTTTTCCCTTTCCCTCCTTCTTGTCTTGTTGTGTTTCTCCACTGCTTTTTCTTACGACCGCCCGGCTCGGAGTCCTTGACGTGCCGAAGACGGGATTCCTAAGGCCTAAGCGTCGAATAATTGGGTGAAATATTAGCGGCCTCTAATGTCGTCGCGCTACTAAAGAGAGGCTCCGCTCGGCCGACTCGCGTATGAACGAACGTAGCGAAATCACGCGGGGATTACGACGCTTGATTAAAGTATGTCGATCAAACTGTTACACGAAAATGCCAGGGCGTTGCGAAATTGAAACCGGTATAAAAGTAGCACGACAGTCGTGTGCAAAAGTTGAACGTCTCTCAGGATTCTAAGGAGATGTATTATGCACTGAAAATATTTTAATAAAAAGTATATAATTTTTTTTTATTTAATAATTAGAAAATTTTTAGATATTAATCGGTGGAATGCATAATTTACGACATGACCCCTTATTTGTCCGCTCGTAGAGAAAAGTTGTTAAATGAGTACCAATCTAAAGTGTACCTATTTAATATTTCCCACTTTTACTTCATGTAAGTAACATTTAGTGACAAAAATAAAAAGTAAATAAGAAATGAGTTTTGTTTTGTGCATACTATCAATATTTCTAAAAAATCAGGTACATCTGATGTAAATTTTGCATCAACTTATATAGCTGCTAATAATGTATTGTAATTATGCAATATTATTTTGAATTTTCATACTTTTACATAAAAAAAGGCTAATAGAATATTTTACATTCATTGTATATACATATTTACAATTATTAGAAAAATTAAATTGATATCTTTATTATAAACACTATCAAGTTTCCTAATTTGTACCATTATAAATTTTACTATAAAAAAATAATACTAATGTAAGATTGTTAGGTAATAATAGTAAAAGTAATTGCTATGAATACGTCAATTACAAAAATTAATTCAAACCAGTTTTATTTCGGTGTTCTTATCTTTTCATTATTGTTATTTATTAATTATTAAATATTTTATCGCTTTATCGATAAATTATTAATAAAATAATTATTAGTTAATGATCTCTTACATTTTTAATTACTTTAATTCATAAATTCGATGTTTACAAAGATAATATATGATTTAAGAGACCATAGATCGCTTTAGGCGACCGATTTTCTAAATCACACCTTTCGCAACATGTTTCAAAAAAGCTTATAACAAATTAATTTTTTATTTCTGAAAAGTTTAGCATGTAATAATAGATGATTGAAACATCATGCTACAATTTCAAACTTTTATTTACATCCAAAATAGCATCAAATGTGAAATATAATAAAAAATAGCTATACGCATTTGAAAACTCTCCCCTACGAATTGATTATAAAAATATCGTGCATATTGTAAAGTTCGCATTTAACCATAAAATTCGAAATTTTATCGAATATCAGTTTATAGAACAACCGTTTATATTACTCTTGACCCCGAAATGTTCACAAAACGACATTTGATTATTTATTATAAACACCGAAGAGGGCTAATATAAGTTAAGACAAAACATATTTGTACTTGATTTAAATTGACCTCAAATAATTTATATAAACATCTTATTGTCGCTAATTGGTCGTTTATCTCTTCGTTTATTTCTTTGCCTTTAACGAGCTTGGTGTATTTGTTATTAGAAAATTTTTAGATTCATCTCTAGAATACTAATTAATCCATATTACATAAGATTTTGAGTTTTAAGCAATTATTTAACTTATTCAACTTCGTTGAGTTTCTAAATGCGGAAACAATATCACGTATTGGAGTGGAATCCTCCGAAACTAACTTACGACGCTTTTAAAACAAACGGCACAATTGACGGCGCCTAATTTCGTTTCCACGCGGTCATTTTCGCTGGCCGCCCCGCTCGCAAAGTTTGCGTAGCCTCGTCCCTCGGGGTAGGCCGGTCCCCGAAGAATTTCCGCCCTATAAACTTCAAATCCAATCTGCGCCGCGATATATCGAGCGTATGCCAAACGTAGCCTGGCAAAATATTGGACTACGTACACACACACACATACACACATACACGTACACGTGCGCAAGTATCGGCGCACCGGGCGATGGAGGACGCACGTGCGAGCGTATAGCCGCGGTTCCAGCCGCTTTACATGTATTTGTATCGTGTACACATACACTTAAAACACACGCACGCGGATTGGTATGCGCGCCACGGCGTACCATGAAATCCCCATAGGCTGTTTGACCGTACGGTAGACGAGGCGGCATTATGTGAGCTTGATTGGCAACAGCAAACGTTTGCTATCGCTGTTGCAGATTTTGGTCAGCATATCCGATCACTTTGCCAACGGTACCCGCCCGTCTCAAAGACAGCCCGAGATCGATCGGCGTTACCGAGTAGTGAGTGCACGCCGCAAAGAAATCAATCGCGTGGATCACAACGATATATAACCTCCCCTGTCGTTATTTTAAAAATTGGATAAGTGTGAAGTGTAATCAGAACATAATGCTCAACTATGCACTCAAAGAAAAAAATTCGTTTCGGCAACTATAGATTTGTGAACAAATAGCACCTCAACTATGTATTACAGAGTTGTAGTAAAAACAATAAGTCATACGAAGAAAATGCAGTAATATTAACTAAAACTTTGCAATAATTATAAAACAGTTGCAATAATTATAAAATAGTTTATTGAACTAAACATATAGGTACATTAATTCTTATACTTATAAAACTTGTATAGTTGTCATCACTTTTATAGTTGCCACTACTACGAATTTTTCTCTGAGTATATTTTTAGCAAAAGTGACTCAATCATCGGTGGTTCTATAATGAGGAAAACCTGCACCATTATCGATGTGGAATTCTGACTCGATTACAGTTCTATGTAATTCGCAAGAAAAACGCCAAAGTTTTTATCATAAGTTGAAGTTTTATCAAAATCGATTTTGTTACTTGAGAAAATTTACAATAAAATGTTGTTCAAAACAATAAATCTTCCTGCGTTATATCTCTATCAAAAGTTCCACGAACGAATACAAACAAATGCGAAGGATATTTTTACATGTTCACCTTTGATCGTCAACTTGCACTCTTGGATTAATCGTCGAAAATTCAAGTTTCATGAATTCTCGGCAAAGTTCTCAATCGCGTTGCGCTCTCTCTTTCTCTCCCTCGGGATTCTCCGATTCCGCATGCATACGCTCACCACGAGGGTCCGTAAAAGGGAACAGATGCAGTTGCAGCGCGATGTTTAAGGATAATTGCGATCGGTCGAGAGGCCATGTCTCTCTATGCCACATTGCGCGTTCTACCGAACTACTTGAAACTTCTCGGGTGGATCGTAATCGAGAAGAGAGCCATTGCCAAGGGCTTTGCTCCACGGTCTTAGGGAAGAGAGGGGTAAAACTACGACCTTAAGGTTTGTCGATTTTTCCTAATTTTTGTGATAATATAAAAATAACTATTTATTTTTTTCATATTCACTAAAGCCTTGTTTATCGCCAGTAAAAATTAGAAGCTGTTAAATAAATTAGAATTTTTTTAAATTTAAATTTCATCACACCTTGCCACCATGTGCGGATAATGCAAGAAACGTCCAGCTCACAAAATTATAATTTTTGAATGATTGTAATCAATGAGTAGTCCGTACATTTTTCCATATTAAACAAAAAAGATCCAAGCCTAAAACTAATAAAAAACAGTTTTTACCTACACCTTTAAATCACATCAAATAGTATTTGTATTGTTCTCGAAACGGGCTTCATGCGGGTTGGACGTTTCTTGGCCAATTATAACATTTAGCTTATGCACTGAGAGAAATCGTTTGGTAGAATAGTGATCAAATGAAATTTGTAGTTACTGATACCAAAAACTTTTTGTAATTAGTTGTATGAAAATAATTATTTGGTTAAGGTTACAAATTGTTTGGTCAAAACAACTATTACTATAAAATTCATTTAATCACTATTCAACCAAACTTTGGTTGATTTTACCAAACATTTCTCTCAGTGTGAGGAATACCGAGACTTTTACAACGATAAGACGAATAAAGAACTATTTAAAATCTCTGTAAGATATATTTTCTTTTATTTTTTTCAAATTTTTCAAATTTAATTATTTTGTTATTTAATAATGACTTTTATTACTCGAACATATTTTAATATCATTATTCTCTACAGAATTCTAATTACACTCGAATATTGAAGCTGTCGCGCATATGTCAAGCTACGCATCAAAGGGTAAAACGTCTCCTACTCCACATTTGTCCGTGAGGAAGGCGCGTGTCGAAACTTGCAGGACCAGTCACGTCCGGACGAAGAAAAGATCGTTCGAGAGAACCGCGAAGTGAATACGTGTCCGGCGCGTCGCGGCGCGGCAAGTTATTTCGCTAATGCAGCCGCGACGAATCCATCCGACGAAGTGCACGAGTTTACGGTGCGAGGGGTTTGGCGGGGAAGAAAGGAGGCGGTCGACGGAGAAAAAAAACCAAGTCCACGGTATTCCCACTCGGTAGAATGCATCGTCGAGAAGTTCACGCCTCACAACCGCACGGCCTCCTCGTCGGGAACCGTTTCTTCAGCGCGAACCTTATGATTATAGCAAATTACGAGAAATCATGTGCGATTTTCGAGATTTCTGCGCGTGCATAAAATATGGTCACGTTAAACAGTTCATCAAAATTAAATTTAATCGGCAAGCTAGTCGAAGCGTAAAACACCGATGAATTTTGATGTGCTAGTAAAAAGATTAGCAAATATCATTTAAACGTGATGTTGCTTAATGTATGTTACTTAATAAGTTCCATTTAATAAATTATATATATTATATATTTAAAAAAATACAATATCGGTTTGGATGCAAGGAATAAATGCAAGTAAGATGACATTAATTGATAAAATAAATGATTAGGATATTGTTTCTTTAACAATTTATTGAAACGCAAAATATATTTTATTTATAACAATAAAACGAATATTACATAACTTTTGTTTTGTACGGTTTATTTTGACCTCTGTAGAATCTGTTTTCGTGTATGTAGGCTCCGAGCGCAACTATGATAAAAACTCAAGATAAGAACTCTTATCACGAGTTCTTATCATAGTTGTGCCAATTTTACACTATTGAGAAATTTCAAAGATATTTTAATTAAAATATCTTTCTAAGTTGTTTATAATGTTTCAGAGACTAAATAGGAAAAAGCATTTGTGTTTCAATAAATTCTTTTTGTTAAAGAAACAATGTCATAAATATTTATTTTTTCAATCAATCTCGACTTTTTGCATTTACTCTCGATGCGTCCAAACTTATATTCCTACAAAACCAAGACCAAAAAGTTAAACTTTTAGGAAACAAAAAAAATTTTGTCTTCAAACATTCAACGTATAAATATGTCAATTTGTCTCCGGATATATAACAGGTATAAAAACAAAGTTACAGGCTTTGATTAATATTTTGGAAGATCCATTTAAAAGAAAAAAAAAAAAAACCTCTGGACACGTTTGTATAGTTTGTGGAAATTTTATATTTACTACTTATTTATATTTCCCATTTTCTATTTGACTTTATCGAAACAAAATTGTTCACAATTTGATGCTACTGAAAGAAAATTATTTAGCGGCATAGATTGTTTTCAGATTTCCAGATATTCAGATTTTTTAAAAATGGACTTATTCGATTTCGGAGAAAACCCTTCAATTATATAAACACATACACACATACACACACGCACACGCACACGCACACGCACACGCACACGCACACGCACACGCACACGCACACACACACACACACACAAGTAAGCATCTAAATAATTTCGGTTGCATCATTAACCGGTTGGCATGCGTGTGCATAGCATTTCAGGTTTTGAACATTTTTATCATTGATTCCATCCCATGTAACCTCCATTTATTCGTCCTCAGTTTATCTCGCGTATACATAATATGCAGAATAAGAAAATTAAGAAAGGCATTCGCAGAATGTAAGTCACACCCACTTAAAAGATATAGAAATATTTCCCGAGCCTACGATTATCGAACAAGTATGCACAGATAACACCAATAGACGGAGAACACGAATGATGTAAAAATGAGAAAGGTCATAAATACCAGAAAAACCGAGAAATGCAATGGCGAGCGCGCGCGCGCGCACATGGAAGCCGCGAGCCGGATGATGGCGTAACCGAAATTACTTAGGCGCGTGCTTTCAGAGGCAACCGAGGAGAAAGGACTTGTTGCACGAGTAAGCCACGCGGTTAAAATATCGGAAATTTAAGCATCCTCCCTCTATGCCACCCCCGCCGCAACCGATGCCGCCACCCTCGCGCGTACATTTGCATTTCGTCTATTTCTTTCCTCGTTTCTTCTCCTACTTCTGCCTGTTACTTCGCCGCCCTCGTCCTTCCCTCCTCCTCTTCCATCACCATACCGGAAATTCTCGACGTCGTTGCTGATTTCCGACCTCCGAAGCTGGCATGTACACGCCAGATCGACCAATCGTGTCGCTCATTATGTTCGTAATATTTACGCACAAAAGATTCTTTTATCAAATCTGTAGATTAGATCCATCTTGGCTAATCAAGAATATTCACGATACTACACAGAAAAAAATGACTATCAAATCAACAATTCATTGTTTCATATATAAGCAAGAATATAAAATCTTCTTGGAAGAATTTGATAATCTTGATCAGACATAATTTGCTTACATGAAGAAACAAAATTTCTTTATGTTAGCAAATTATGTCTCTTTGAGATTATAAATACTTCCAAGGAGATTTTATATTCTTGCTTATATATGAAACAATGAATTGTTGATTTAATACTAATTTTTTTTCTGTGCATAAAAAAAATAAAGGAATATATGTGTAAAAATATTGTGTGTACGCGCACGATTAAAATTTTTCAATAGCAATTATATCAGTTTTTAAGATGTCAGGCTTTCGCGCGAAACACTATAATTATCATTTTACAAAAGCGAGCGAGCATAATTTACAATATGATTTCCTGCTGTGCGATTCAATTATCTAACAAAGACAGCCACAAAACATAACGTAGTCAATTGCAAACGAGTCCATTACCGCAATATTAGCCGTTTTCTTTCATCATCCAGCCAAAATATAGAAACGAGCCGCATTAGTATTACCATCAACGCGTCACATAACGCAAATTCTACATAATCATGTGCGTATCTGCATTAATTAGCGCTGGGGCGGCCTCTGTGGTATTTATTAACATGATTGTGTACGCAAAACCGATTCCTCCGGTCATCCCCGTGTATTGCATAATTTCTCGTCGCCGATATTCAATTTCCACCAAATATTTCAACGCGTCATTCTGCCGTTCTATTATCTCCGGATATCAATTAAGGCATTTCCCTCCAGCTCCTACGTCGTGATTAATTTTCTCGCTATTTTACGCGATGTATAATGTTCGTACTTAATGCATATAATAAAGAAATAATTATACGTATGAGGAAAAAATTGCAAAATCAAATCCGAGCTTTGAGTCGAAACCGAAGTCCTTCCAAATAAACGATGTATCCATTAATTAGAAGCCATTAAATGGATTCAGTCATCCACGTCGACGTTTTAACGAGCAATGTCACCGGTGGTGCATCGATACTCGCGCGATGCCAGTGTTTCGGGACTTTTCTCCTCGCGTTAATTAGTCGAAATTAGTGACGGCGCTGCTAATTGTCGTAACGATTGTCCCGACGCGCAAAACCAATTTATTGTCTAGCTCGCGCGGAATTGCCGGCAATATTCCCTCGGAAATTCAGCAACCGCGTTATATCTATCGGGGGATTATCACGTTGTTCGCGGACTAACCCCCTCCTCAACATCACGATTCTTATTGTTGTTTTTTTTTTCTACAGCGGCATTAATGAGACATCGATGAGATGTCAACTGCTTGCTCCTTTCGTCCTAAAAAATATGCACAGCGACCTAAGGATGTTTTGGCTATACAATACGAGCTAAAAGTTATTGAAATTTAAAAACTGAAAAGGCTTTTCTAGGTTTACTCTTTTTCTCTTAAAAAAATTTTGAATCGCAAATGTCCGATTTTTAGTCTTGAAAGTTATAAAGAAGAAAACAATGAAAAGTTTGATTTATAATGGTTTTTGCAACGAAAATTATATTTTGCTGTAGTTTTAAACAAATAACTTTTAAACGAGTAAGTGGATCTAAATAAATTTTTCCACGAATATTTATTCGAGTTTTATTCGTATACGTAAAAATTTTGATTTAATTGGTAATGCTACTTTCCTATCAAATTTGCAAATAAGTATTGCAAAACGCGATTTACATAGAATCAAGAGTAAACAAAAAATTAAATAACTTTTAAACCAATAAATGAATTGTGCTCAAATTTTACGCAGATACTCAAATGTAATATTAGAATATTCTATGAAATTTTTATATTTTAATGTTTTGAGATGTGATCCATACATACTTAAATAGAAAAGTATTTTCTCGTATTGCTCATTTCGCGCTTGACTCTATGAAATAATGTCCCATCTGGAGACTGCCACGAAGTTGTTTCTCTTTCATTTATAAGAAATGAATCGGAAAATTGTTTATTGCCTTTAAATACATTTTTTCTTATTTTACAAAAAAATTGTTTCATGTATTACAATCTTATTATTAAAAAATCCAAGATAAATTTATAAAATATGAAAATGCACGAAAGATAAAATATTAAGTGAAATAGAATATATTTAAAAAAAATCGTCTAGCTACGAAATCTTCTACGTCATACGATATTTTTCGATGCGCATTATTGGGGAGTACGACGGAATATCGAGAGGCAGCGCGGCTCGTATTCTCGGGGCAAATCCGAGAATGGACGAGACGCCATCGCAAATCTACCGACGAGCCAAACGATTTTTCTCACAAGCCTAAGACGACCCTGCGCGTGCGAGGCTACCTGCTCAGATTCCGACGAGCCCTCACAGGCAGTCGTGCTCCAGTTGGCAAAAAGGTTCCCACGACATAGGATACGCTCCGCCATTTTAGAATCGGGGAGAAAGAGGGGCGAGATACGTCTCTCTGTACGAGGCGATACTCGGCGTGTCAGAGTATCAGGATTACTGCCGCGCGGAAAAGATTGAATTTAAAAAAATATTATTTCTAAATATTCATAATTGTACATCGCAGCGCACGGGGTGCGTTTCAAATCGAACGTATGCCTCACGAAAGAATCGCGCGAAAAGCGTGAAACAGTGTTACGCGGGTGATTCACCTTGAATTAAATATCACAACTTCCCAAGACGATATCGCGTTTTCGCACGAATTATCTCTCGTGTCCAATTCTCTCTCTATTTACGTCCGCCTTTCTACGTCTCTCTGCTCTCTCTCTCTCTTTCTCTCTTCCTCTTACTCTCTCGTTCTTAGTCGGCCGCTTGCAAGGAACGAGGCATGCGCGTCGCCGCCTTTATTGGCAACACAAATTTTCTCTTGGCTGTTTATCTGACAGCTGATCTCTTTGTTGCGCGCGCTTCGCCCGCGGCTGGTAATGGCGAGGAAGACAGGGTCAACGACGTCAAGCACAAAACGCTGCGCGGTCCAGGACAAAGCACCTGATCCTTTCAGATTTTATTGCTGCATAAACACAGGTAGCGAGAACTCGTTTGCAGCATATTAAATTATGCAAACGCCTGTAACTGCCTCGTTTGCCTAAAATCCGAGCCCCGGCACACGCACCATTGCTATCCATCTGCCACGGTTTTGTTATGTAGCCCGCTTAAACGAAAGTGGCATTCTTCGCTAACACGTTTACGGCCCAGAGAGATGATCTTACTGCTGACGCCCCTAATAATAGACGTATAAAAGCTAACGCGACTCTTGCAAGGCTGTACTGTCATGTCCGGCCTGATCATTCGTGAGATATCCGAATCACTATGGGAAACTGAATACAATCGATTTAGATGTATGACGTTAAAGAGCAATTAAATACTCTCTCTTTTACCATAATTATTACGCGCGATATTAATCTTTAAAGAACTCTTAAAATAATAATAATTTCAAATTACAAGTTTATAATTCGCTTCGAAGGTAGACTGAAAGGTTGCGAATACTTGCGTAGTATCGATTTCAGACGCGTCGGATTCCCAGCGGACTAGATCACGAGGTTGTCGACCATTTGTTATAGATCGCGGAACGGCTATCGGCATTGTGACGTTCTCCGGAGATCGTTAATCAACTGAGAGCCACTGGGAGTGCTCATTGTGGACGGGTTATTAATCAAATGAGAACTACTGCAGCCCATTGTCGACTCCTGGCGGAGGTCAGAGGGAAAGAGAAAGAGAGCGAGGGAGAGCGAGGGAAGGTATATATGATAAAAGAGATCCTAGGATAGAAGAGACTTTCTTGCTATCGACCAAACTGAAGAGAGTACTGTGATAAAGACACACTCCTTTACCTACATTTCGAAACACCTTCGAATACATGGTACGCAGCATATCTATAAAATTGTCTCAAACATTTCTCTAACTTCGTGTCAAATCTCGACATACCTCACCTTCGACCTTAATACTTCTTCTTTGCTCAGAAACAAAATGCATGCGACAAGTTGGTGAAGAACTTTCGACAGGGAGAAGAAATACACAGCGATTCTTGAACTTGTACAGGCAATATCTCACAGAATTTCTATTCCAAATACAGGACAGAAATATTACCGCACGATCCTTGCGCGTTTTCCTAACAGCAAGAATCTAGATTCTATGGGCGATCCCGGGAATCAAAGCAAAATCAGTCGACTTCCCGCTGTTAGAAACGCCGATGAAGATGTCGGCGGCACCTGGAGATATCCAGGGATGAACGCCAACGCTCCCGTTCGTCGCGTCTCATTCCGTTTTCTACAACAATGACGCATAACGAGAGCTTTACGACTTCTGGTGACAGGGAATTCATACGTCTCGTGTGACCCAGATGTATACAAGAAACTCCTTGAAGAAAAAAAAATATATATTTCGTTCCCACGTTTCTATCGTTACGCATCTAACTTTTGAAAATAGTGACGAGTTGCAGATAATCTGCATAAGCGAAAGGATCGATACCCTATTATTCTTACGTAATGTCACAAGTGTTACGGATAGGACGTGACGGTGAAATTAGTCGAGCCGAAAAAAGAAGCTTTCGCGAGACGCTTCAGAAAATTTCTTAATGCGCAAGTAGACTCGGGCTCGGGCTCGGGCTCGGGCTCGGGCTCGGGCTCAGGCAGGCAGGCTTCGCACCCCCGAGGATTATTCCGTGTAATTAAGTCGACGGAACTTTTCTCAGAGCTTTCAGGCCTGAATCTGAAAAGAGGGCGAGAAACGGAACGAAAGAGGGAACGCGAGGATCAACGAAGAAAGGGCGGAAGGAGGGCAGAAAGGACGGCGGCAGGTCGGAGGAGGTGGAGACAGAGAGCGAGGAGGTGCCACGGGAAGCGGGGGCCGACGGAGGAGAGGTGAGGAAGTGGAGGCGGTAATTAAGAGAGTTAGTTGCCGGTCTCCCAATTAGGAGCCAGTAGGAGCCAACTCTGCTACCGCGACGCCTGCCTTCTCTCTGCCCTACAGCTAACTCCACCTAAAGACTGCCCGTTCCCCAGATGCTACCGGGTGTATAAATGCGAAGATCGATGTTTCGCGTCATAGATGGTCGAGCTGGAGGCCACCGGCAACTAAATAATAGAGGAATATGGCATACTGAATATCGTTAAAGTTGTACATCGATTTATCGTACACGGAAAAAACGGTTCTGAAGTACCTAAAAAATTTTGCTACATAAAGATTTGAAAATAATTTTGTTAAATTAATAATGATTAATAATAATGCAAAACGCTTAAAGCATGATAAGCAAGAGTTTTGATGTTCCAGCAACCAATTTGAATGACCTACATACTTATTTTGGTAATCTAACAAAATTATTTTCAAATCTGTCTAGTTAAAGTTTTAAACACTTCTGTAAAAACATTCTTTCCGTGTATAACAAAATAAAAGATGTTTACAAGCTTTGTTATAATAATACATATTTTTTCCAAGATAATTTCCCTCGAAATAATGATATCAAGAATTGCAGAGATTTTTGCACTCCGCTGTCTACCATTTCCCTGTAATTTTCGTCTAATAAAAGCTCATTATCCCAACAAATTGGACGTAGACGATGAAGAAGATCGCTACTTCCCCAAATTTTCATTCCATTGTGCCGTGTTAGGTCTGATTCCTTCCAGGGGAAAAGAATGCATAATTTGTAACAAGCGAAGATCGCGCTCTGGATTGTACGATAAGAATTCAAATACGAGACGGAAGTGGAAGAATCGTGGGGTAAGATAAAACGTCGAAGGGTTGTCGAAAGGGTGGACCGCCTTAATTTAATCAAACTGCCGTAATTCAAACGACGGACAAATTACAGCCTTTGAAAGAGTCGATTCAGAAATTTATATATATAGTTTCGAGAGAAAGTCAAAGAACAGATTATATTTTTTCCAAAAATTATAAAAGTTATCTAATCTCTTTAAAAACAATATAAAATTTTTGGCTTGTGTAAACTTTACGCAAATCATTTATACGCGGCTGCAACTCTGCGCAGCAGTGAAAACGGCATCGTTTGCGATAGCAAAGACGATGACGACAGGCGATCGCGCCGATATTGGGGCGCCTTGACGTGGCAGAGACGACGCAGTCAGATAGCGGAAAAGGCTTTGGCAGCGTGACGATGCTTACCAATCGAAAAGTTGAAAAGGTATCGACAGATCGACGCATGGGGAACTACCGTTACAGAATGCTTTTCGCGACACGGCGCGCGCTTGTCACGCACGTCCTTGCTCGTCGTCGAGATGCCACGTATGTACGAGTCCTCGTCGTCGACTCTTCAACAGGTTGCGCGTTCCTCCGGGCGAGATAACGCGTCGTCGATACGCTGCGTACGTCGATACCGGCCTGTGTGATCCCGATATGCCAACACTGTTTGATGTCAGTATACCTCATATATTTTTCTCTCTATTCCAAAGAGATAATGACGGACGTCTCAATATCTTGCTGTTGTTACAATGGCGTCGTGTCGACGCAACGTCAAAACGAGAGGACTCTCAATATTATTTTTAACCATTTGAAGAGTATAATAAAATGCAATTTCTATATCGTGCACTGTTAGGCAGAGCAGCATTTACACAATCTCGTGTTATAACTAATAAAAAAGAAATGTCAAAAACAGCGTTTCTTTCATTAATACGCTACTATATATTTACACATCATATATCTCTATTTGAATAGCTTCTTGGCAATGCGTCAATACACAGAAAAAAATGACTATCAAATCAACAATTCATTGTTTCATATATAAGCAAGAATATAAAATCTTCTTGGAAGAATTTGATAATCTTGATCAGACATAATTTGCTTACATGAAGAAACAAAATTTCTTTATGTTAGCAAATTATGTCTCTTTGATATTATAAATACTTCCAAGGAGATTTTATATTCTTGCTTATATATGAAACAATGAATTGTTGATTTGATACTAATTTTTTTTCTGTGTACATTTAATCTATACTAAATATATTTAAGTGAAAACAATATGCAGATTTTATGTTTTTGAATTGAGTATTCAAAGAATCGATAAAGGCGAATATATGCGACTAAGACACACGAAGCATGAGCAAGCTCTCGAGAGTAATGTGCCCATCTATATAGGCGCGAGCCAACTCTTCCGCTGGTCCTCCCTCTTTGTGTCGAGGTTCCCGTTTCGCCGTCGAAGTCGTGGGTCAGGAGAAATCCCTTCCTCCCTGATCGGATGACAGGAGGGTCTCGAGGAACTCCTCCAGGCACAAGGACCGAACACCTGGTCGTTCAGCACAACGGGAATAGATCGGGGGAGGGTAAGGGAGGGTTGGAGGGGCTCGAGAGGTGACCTCGGTGACGCGGGACGAGGTGGTGTGCAAGGGTAGCGGTAGGGTATTACCATGACAAAAGTTCCCCGTCGCGGTCCTTGCCGGGTCCCAGGTGCGTGGGACCGAAATTTGGGGGGGCCCGGTAGCCGGTAGAAGGACGGTACGAATCACCCCCGCCGTGAGCCAATATTCTTCATCCCAATCCCGATAAGTTCGCTCCGGTTCGTTGATCCGTAGGACGAAGCTCGTGCCCCGTGGATCTAACCAGAAATAATCGGGGACTCACCGACAGAGGTAAGATCTTAGTACTCTAGATCACGCAGCTCCTTGTAGAAAACGAGACGTGATCCTCTTAGCGCTTAGGAATTTCGCGTTAATTAGAAGGACGATTAAGATCAATTAGGAAGACGGAACTTAGACCGAAGTACTTCAGCATGTTCGGCGGCATCCATCTCAATGTCGGTTTGTATTGTGCGTATCAAAGCAACTTTACACTTTGAAAACATGTGAAAATGCAAGAACTATGGTAAGGATAATAATTATTTTTCGAAATCTATTGTTTCATTTTAATATTTTGAATGCACACACATACACGCAAAACGATATTATATATTATATTAATAAATTTTATAATCTAATTAACATATGCCTTTTACACATCTGAATTATCTTCACAATGAAGACCTAATGATAAATAAATAAAAAATAGAAAAGGAATGGGAGAAGAAATAGATGAAGAGGAAATATAAAAATTCCAATTTCTCTGCAGTCTGGTCGTGACATATATCTAGCGTGTCCGTGCAACGCGTTTAAGCCACGTTCTCAGCGAGCCCTCACACTTTATGGTTTCCCTTCGCAGAGCGTTCGGAAAGATTCGGTCCGTGACGAGGTACGTGGCGACGAGACGACTCGCGACGACGGACACGAAGAAACGCTCTCTCTAAGAAGAGAGAAGCGAAGGGCGACGAGCCATGAAGACCTGGAAGCAGCATACGCGGACGAGGCTTTGCGTAAGCAGGTGTGACGATGCGTAGACACGCGTCTACCAGGAATGGTCGACCCTTGTACGAAGGATTCGCCGCCACCCGCGGGACCAGGTGTTCTTTATTGCGGATTTCGTCTCGTAGACGAGAGATTGCTGCGGTAATCTTTGTTTCACGAGAAACTCGACGTCCGTCGCGATGGCCTTCCATGTTAGGACACGCGCACTCTTTTCCCTCTCTTCACTTTCACACAAAATGATGGTTGATTCTTTCGAAAAAGATAGTTGTCACGTTAAAACTTTTAACTCTAAATATTACAAGGAAAAATTTTCCCTGCATTCTTAAAAGCATTAACTTGTACAATATTTTGCTATTCATTTACGTCTTTCCGCAGTTTTCAGTTTCTACAGAAGACGCTAATACTCGTTCGAAACTCTTGATAAGCTCGAAGACGTGAGCGACACGCGTCCGGCCACGAAACGGGAGCGCAGGGTTTCATCAGGTGGAGCAGCGGCAGCGCCGGGAGCACCCGAAGTATGGTACAAAAGGGTATTTATTTTGGGTTATTGACGTCGCCAAATATTACACGAGCCGGCATTGTGTGCGCACACGGGTCCTTGATATTAGCATAGCGTGGATAGAGCCGGTGCCCGGCTACATTGTTGGTGAACGTGTATATCGGTACGGCCCTGGGGCGAATACCATTCATTGTGTGGGTCGTACCCCCCCCACGCACCGACGTTCCGTTACCCCGCCGGGGTGGCTACCCTACGGCCAGGAGGTAAGTTAGGAAAACCAGAAAACAATTCAAGACTCTAATCAGACATCAAAACATTTGTTAGAATTTTTTGTGCGACAAATTACTCCGTGATTTATTCTAATAAATAAAAAAAAAAAGAAAGCATCTAAATTAGAATTAGAACGAACATGATGTCACGAAGTTAACATGTAGATCGAAATGAAAACCGACAAATTCGACCAGAAATCGATCGTATTCGATTGTGCCGGATAACTATAACGATTAATTAGCTCACGGGCCATAAGTCATTACCGGCTGAAATATCTGAAAACGAGCGCGGATACGGTGTCACGTCTTATCTCTCAGAAACGTGTCGCTAGTTATCATCAGGCTACGTTACGCCGATATCGTCGCAACATAGCCGAAGCGATTAATCTTAGCTGCAGCCAGGACGACGCGATGTCCCGGAGGTTCTGCAGCCCCGTCAGGGTAATGATCCGTGGCACGCGTGATAACCCACCGCTCTTGCGTGTCCTGCAGGCTACCCTCTATGGCCTTGTAACGTCCACCCAACGTATCGATGACCCGGAAATTCTAACCAGAATGTAACGTGTCTCTCGAGGATATTTAACGGAAAAAAAAGACTCGCACGCACGAAATTTTACGCAGTGAACGCACGTGCTTGTCTTCGNTTTTTTTTTTTTTTTTTTTAAGGAATATTTCTAAAACGAGAAACGTTAGATGCAATTCAGAAAAAAATTGATCAATTGTTTTGCAGGATTTGGTACTGAGAACTACTAGTCGCGTCATACGCGATGATCCGGTACTCGAGCCGGCCAACTGGTTTGGCAAGTATTGAAATAGACTGCCCTCTTACAAGCACCAACGGGGGCTGCCACTTTAAAATATAATGATCTACTGGGTGTTTGGTAGAGAAAAATATTACACTCTTTCAAAGTCCATAAAAGTTAATACGTTTGCATACTTTGAGAGACACAAATAAAATCATAAATTCTCTATATCTCTTACATATTATTTACATACGTCTTCTCTATTTTGACTCTCTTATATTCAATTACATTTCCTGATTTCTCTTTCAAGCTTACTCAAATCATTGTTATTCCTTAAAATCTGGCTTTACATTCTTTACAACGACTTTCACGGCAGATCGACTTACGCATATTTCTTCTTAAACAGTTCATCTGCGACGGCATGCAAAATTCGCGGAGACGCGAAATTGGATTTAACGGAGCACCCCGTATACGACGTCGTGAGAGCGCAGCCGGTCACGTCCCGGCCGCGTGAAATCAATGTTTCATAAGCACAGTTAACAGAACCGACCGCCATGTACACCGTGACCAATGTACATCTTGATTTAGTAGGTCCGGTGGACGCGTTTAGGTAGTCTCGTTTGGTCGTTGAAGGTAGGCTTAGGGTGAATACGTTGGTCGCCCGGTTGCTTCTCCGCTGCTCACGAGCTGTCTCGTTAGCAGCAGCCAGACGTGNAAAATCAAAGTGATTCAATCTCTTTAACGTCACCATGTAATCCTCCAAAATATTCGGCAAATTTCTATAGAGAGAGAGAGAGAGAGAGAAAGGAGAGGGGGAGGCGGGAGGGAGGGATTACAAGAGGGAGGATGTCTAATAAAGCAATTCCGTTATGGTGCCCGGCGTAATATGAGAAGCTATCCGCCCTCGTTGAATGCGAGATTTTTATGCGGTTACCTGTCCGCCACCCCGGGGAATATCAGAACTAGCGGAGAGAACGGAGCGGAACAGTACAGTCCGCCAAAAATGCGTTCGTGAAGTACCATTTTTAAGGAAACTTTCAGACCAAATTCTAGAATCTTGTATTAAAATATGAAAACGACCAGAATACTTTCTCGATGCGACTGACGCAATTTTTAACGTTAAATAACTCGTACAACAAAATGATATGCTTAGAATATTAATACATTAAAAGATATTATATATCTTTATATTAGTAGCATGGATTCGTTTCAAATGCTCCTTTGCTCACTACACTAATCCTCGATCATAAACTCACGACATGCTTCTTAGTGTAAATCTTACATCAACTCAACACTGCTTTCTTCAACATTCCTCGATTTCTTGAATCGTGTCTCTGCCTTCGTCCAAGACACGTTCATAAAATTCGCCAACGCACACAATGACGATCTATATAGCTTCATTAAACGCGTGACCATTCAGGACGAACGGCATCCGTGACGCCTCTGGACTCTCAACGAGCGAATTAGGGAGATTTACGAGTCTGGAACGTGACCGTGATACGTCTGACTAGGAATAGACCATATCTACTTTTCGACTTTTGATTTCACATTGCGATCCTATTGATTTATTTTACTTAAGAAACAATAATCTTAAAAAATCATGGCTTCTTACTTGTTTAAAAATGTTTTGATCAATCTAAAGCTAACTATATTTCATTCAAGATACAATCATGAATAAATTTCAAATTGTATTTATATGCATATATATAAAAATTTCAAAATCTGAATTGCATTTTAAATATTTTATAAATGCTGTATTTATACGAATTCTGTAATTTTACCTAGATTTACCCAGAATTGTTTTCATTTTTTAAACAGAACAGTACCTAAGAAATCATCGATAAAATAGGAAAGAAAAAAAAAAAGAAACGAAGCCAAAGGGTAGCGCGCATTGTTTTTAACCCGTCCAGAGGACTACAGAGAGTTCTCACGCGGAATCACGCTGTACTCGACCGGAAGCCGGTGTCGCCATCAGTTCGGGGGTGCTCGAGTACTCATGTTCCAAGTACCCGTCGTGCAGAAAGAGCCCATTCCAATCTCACGGCGTAAACGCCGCGGGAGTCTGCAACAGGATTCTCTAGTTTACACACCGACAACGCGCACACGCGCACATATGTACGAATACACGTGCGCCGCTTATAAATCATTAGCGGGTCGAGCGATTAGTCCTTGCGGAGGGGTTGCAGAGGGGGCGGGTAGCAGTCGTGATGCTGGCGGCGATGCGTGGCACTCGGTGTACGGTCGGACGCAGGAGGGTGGAAATGATTATTGCCACGGCGCACATAGGTTGGTTAGGGGGAAAATTATTAGTAGCCCCTGATTGGAGCTACTTTCCTTCGACCAAGAGGGTTCTAATGTACTAACGAGTGCCTCCATATCGACTGAACCATCCGAAAAGATTTACCGCGATCCTCCTCGATATGTGTACCCGCAATGTTTACGTAACGCGAACGAATAGATATCGGATTTGAATAAAAAGCATTGTGTAACGATTATATGTCAATTAAATCTTGATAAACGTAAAGAGGTTCCCTAATTTACTTTTTAAAGAAGAATAGTATCCAACGATAATGACCAGCTTAATGTTATAAGTAAGATACACTATTCTAATAATATAATAGCAAGTACATGTATAGCAAGTTTATAACAAATTCATTTGACAATAGAATTTGCATCAAAAATGTTTAGTATCTCTATTTTTGAAATATTAGGAATTTAACAAACATTTTATAGATTAATTTCACATATATTCAGAGATTTATAAAAAAATTTGCAGTTGATTCACTGAAACAATCAAAAGTTATAAAAATTTTAGTTTGTAATAAAACCCGACTTTATGGAAAACGAGTGATAGCGTTGATTCAAGCGTTTAGTTAAAATAGATTAAAAAATGATAAGAATTAGTTTAAAAAAGTATAGAAAATATATTTTAGATATAGAAAAAATATTTGATTAAATAATTGTGACCAAGTATGAATGATTCAAAAGATATTAAGAATGTACTGTAACAAAATAGGATCATTTTCGCTGCAAAATTCATTATATAATAAATCAAATTTTTCATTGTTCTTCCCTTTGTTGGCTTTAGGGCCAAAATTCGGACATTCACAACCAAAATTTTTTGTTTAATTAGGAAATTTTTTTTAATTAGGAAAAAAAAAGAATAACTCTAAGGCTTCAGTTTTTTAATTTCAATAACTTTTAATTTGTATACGTATAGCCAAACATTCTTAAACAAATAAATTCAAATTTGTTTTTTTAGTAAATTTATGACTAATGGCAATCAAAGCTTGAAACAATAATCGCTTAAAAACAATAATAATTAATTAAATCTGTGAACAACACACAAAATATGTATATATATATATATCATAAATTTATTTCCTGAATTCATCTGGCTGTTGATTACTATTACCATCCCCTATAGTTTGCCACGCAATGTTTCGCTATGCCACTCGTGCTGAACGACGCTCTGCAGGACATAATCAAATTATTTACACTATACATCCCCGCGCGCGCAAACCATCGACGGAGAATAAAATTTCGTCACGGATACGTCATGAATATTCCCGCGCCGGGATCGCCCGCATCGAGGGTCGATAGTTGTCCCTTCCCATCCCCCGCGCATGAAAATTGTGCACTCTTGCAGTCGGGATGATGTTCTAACTATCCCACAGAGGCGAAACATTAGAGCAGCGTAACGCGCGCGCGACCACCACCCCTCTCAAAGGATGATCCTCGCGAGGGTGGGTTCACTCGCCCGTCGCTCTCTCCATCTCCGTTTCTCTCGCTCGATCGGCAATATGCCACGCTCAGCTCGCAGCATATGCTCCGCTCGTCCCTACGCGCGGGCTAATCCGATTTATCATGTACGCGCCGCGTGTGCGAGTATCGAGATTTTATCGCCCGGCGCTGATATCGGCGCGCGGCGGCGTCGGCAAGGGTGGATTAAGTTCAGACCCATCGCAAGAGGGTCGCCGCGAATTAACAGACTTGTTTCGCGCGACGTATTTGCTCCCTGCGACTGACAGATAACGCGATACGATATCGGACGCTTGGAAAAAGATGATACACCGTTTGAGAAAAATCAAACGGAATTAACTCTCTCCTTCGGAACTCACCCCGCGGAAGTAAGATCCCTTGTGTTCGTACAACACATTTCTTTCATTTCGATCGATATACCGGAAAGCAAACGATAAATTTTTGCTTCCATTCCCTCAACGGTTTTATTAATATGTTTTTTTTTTACGGCGGTGTAAAAGACTTCTCTCTCTCGCCCCGAACCGACACGATTTAATCTCATCTCGTATTCAAAGCTTAAACTGCTTGACCGAATTATCAAATATACCCTGTATCGCACCCGTATATTAGCAAATGAAAAGGCAGTGGCTACGATATATTCATGTGATTATTAAATTATAACCAGTTGTCGCGAGGATCATCGTATGGAAAAGTGGTCCTACGGGCAATTCAATGACGTTCCAGCAGCGATACTAACCCTCTACACGCCGCTACCCCAAAGCGTGGCCACAGATTCACTTAGCACCAGTTAACACGGAGGGAGAGAGAAAGAGAGAGGCTCCCTTTCTCCGTCCCTCTTGCTCCTTCTACGCGAACTATTTATTTTCCTCCTTCTCTTCCCTCGTCCCTCTCGTTCTCGCATGAAACGTACTTTACGTCACCACGTGGCTTACCCGACCCTAAACTCGAGAAGAAGGGACACACCCCCTGTCACCGATTCACGCCCCACCGTGTGCGTGTACATTGTCATATACGGTCATTGTGTAATCGCGAAGTCCGTTTCAATTTTCGAGCTGTTCCTTGCCCGGCGATCACCCGCATATTAAAAAGTAATCGCACGACTTTTTTTTTATATTACCACAAAAAGTCAGGTATTGAAACAAATTTGCAAGTGAAAAGAATAGCTGACATCAGAGTTGTCGATTAGAGTTCACTTATTTTTATCTACAACGGATTTCTCCAAACTCTGCGCAAGAGTGACCTAAGGATGTGCTTTTAACGGTGCGACGCGATGCCCTCCTGCGGGGCGAGACGGGTTATTTAAACCCCCGCGAGTCGTAGGAGTCAAGGGGCGATGGGGTTCTGTCGTTCGTGTAAGCGTCAATCACACACCGCGCATATATTTACGAGAATCGCGCTCCGGGGCGTCCCATCCCTACGTCTACTACGTAGACTAGCGTGTGACGTCTACCAGGCACCGAAACACACCCCCAAGGAAAGAGAGAGAGAGAGAGAGAGAGAGAGTCTACCTACCCCCATCGTTTCTCGCCGCTGTGTGCACCGATGTTGGCTAAATAATAGCTCCCGGGGGAGGGCATACGACGTGTCAGCCGCCTTGACAGCACGTGACGTTTCGTACGTCCGGAATATACCTATGATAACCAGGCAACTTGGTCTCGATTCCTGCTAACACAAAAGGATATCGCAAGTATCGCCTTTTCAAACTGGAAGAATGCACGCAAGCGCTCCGCATGTGTCTATTTTCTATGCTGAATCGCGTATAAAATAATTAAAAAAGAGACTTGGTATATAATTGCATACAATGATATTATTAGAAATAAGAGTGCACATTTTTCAGTGCATATTGTGTTTAAGATATTAAATATAGTATTTGAGCTGAATAATAAGGCCTAAACACTAAATAAAAGGCCCACTTTCAAATTTACTATTTAAAAAGTTTATTTTTTTATAAATAACGTATTTATTACATAAGAACCACTATACATTTATTGTTATATGTGGCTTGCAAGAGAGAATAACGATTTTTAATACAACCTTTGAGAAGCTAAAATTGCACTTAAATGGCCAAGAATTTTCAAAAATTAAAAAATTAATTACAAACAAAATTAATTGTGATATTTAACTGTAGAGTAGCTCCTAAGGGATTTCTTTTTCGTGATTAATAATTATTTTAAAAATGAATTGGAAGATAAAATGTTCAGTTCCTTTGTTATTTTCAATTTAATTTTAATTCGAGTCTTATTAAAAACATAAGCATTTAATAAAACTCAATGTCAGAGTTAAATAAATTCTTTTGTTTATTTACAAAGATTCTACATGGAAGATAATTTTATTTTTGTAAGTGATTAAAATAAAGATTTTATTTTCACTCACTTTATTTCAATATCTCCATAAATAGAGTTTATAAAAAATAAAATAAGTTGGATGAACCTTATTTGGCTCAGGCACTTTATGTTCTACTCTTTAATAGCTCGTTAGCCTATCTTCTTTATTATTCTATTGTTTAGAAAAACAATCGAACTATATTCCTTATTTAAATTTTAAGAAAAAATACTCTCCGTGTGTAGGTATGCTAATAAATTTCGATAAAAGATGCGACACAAGTCTCAACAATATAAATTGGCATAGTATGTAATGAAACTCATCAGTAAAGATTTATTTAGGTAATGGTATATTTGACGTTCAAAGCAGGAATGATGATGCAAAAGGATCTACTCACCGACGTTTCACGATAGTCTCCCAAACTGTCCCTCAAAATGTCGCACGACCCTATTTTACGACGTCGCCGCCGTTCTCGCCTCGCGCGAACAATCGTGCGTTCCGCGGACAAAAAAGCTCCCGTCGACCTGTCTAAAGTTGCTGCACAGCGCGACAACGCGACTGTCTCGTGACGATGACGGCTAAAGTGCCACGAACGTTTCTGGCTTTATCGACTTTGCGCGCTTGCAGTTTATTAACTCGATCATATGCAAAACGCTTTTTTTTTTTAATTCCCTCTGTCCGAATATCTAAGACAGCTTTTAAACCTCGAACAGAACCTGATTACATTGCATGTTTATGAAATTTCATATCTGTTACACGAATTTCGATAAATTGGCAAATAATAAGAGAAATTATCGCAATAGTTTTGCAATGCAATTACGACTTTCTGCTAAAATAAGTTATTTTGGTAGAGTTAAAGATCATGTAAATGGCTATCACTATTTCATGGTCAACGTCAACAAACGTATCTTACTGTCGATTATTCTTTTAACACGGGCCGCACGTCCCCCTATCAGGAGATTTAAAAAGATGTTCGTCGAGTCGTAAACCACGGCGAAATGACTCGAACAGATTTTATCGCGCTCTCTTTCCAGCTCTCCATCCGAGGTACGTCCCCTCGAGAGCGATGTTTCAGACTTAGTTTAAAGTATTTCTCTCGGTTATTGATAGGCGGCGGGACGCTATCGCGAAAATTGACGCACCTCGTAATAGCAGGAGAGATTCGGATCGAGGTCGCCGAAATTGAGAATTCTTTTTTTTTTT
>QKQZ01003166.1:0-11041 GCA_003595255.1 Solenopsis fugax | reverse complement strand
ATATATCATGAAACCTATAGAATTTTATTGAAATTAGTATGATATTAAATGGATTTAATTGGATTTAAATGGATTAAAACTTTTTAAATGGATTAAAACTTTTTCAGCAGTGTGTAGTCACGCCATGACCAGTATTTTACTGGTCGACGTGGTTTTCGTTGTTTGAATAAAATTTATCATTTTCCATATATTTTTACGCGCTGAGNTTCGTTGTTTGAATAAAATTTATCATTTTCCATATATTTTTACGCGCTGAGTACGAATCTGGTAAGCAAATTGCTCTATCACGTCAGATTTTTGAGAAAAATGAGGTTAAATGTGTTGGTCGTGACGTACGTGACTACACAAAGATTAAGACGGTAAAAAAAACGTATGGCGTTAGAAAAAATCTATTTTGAAGGTAAAAGTTGACACTTTAAGATGGCGTAAGCAGAAGTAGAAAAAAAAATTTACTTTGCTAGCAAAAAATCACGAATATGTCGTTTTTGACACCTTTAACCTCATTTTACTCAAAAACCTGACGTAATGGAGCAATTTGCTTGCCGGATTCGTGTTCAGCGCGCAAAAATACATAGAAAATGATAAATTTTATTCAAACAACAAAAAAGAAGTCTAAAAACGGAGCCCTGTGTTATTGATTGATGTACAAATTAAATAATGATGAAAAATTTACAAGTTAGAGGAGAAGAGGGTAATATATGGCACCTCCCCTCCTATTTTCGTTTTATTAAATAACTTGGTCAATAATCAATATTTTATATTGAAACTGGAACGATTATTTTCGTGAAAGTGTTGTTTAACAGATTCTAGACTCAAAGTAATGAAATATTTATTACCTAGGACATGATTTATAAAAATGTGACGCACTGCATAATCGGTGGAAGAGAAAAGGTGATGGTAATATGGCTAGCCCGAAAATAAATTTAAAAAATTGTTTTTTTTCTTATTTAAACAAACAGAATTTTGTTACAAAATCGTATATTTGGTTAAAATAAACTATTAAAATACTTACAATGTAATGCCGCGAAGTTTTAAGGCTCCTGGCGCCTCAACCGAGAACTCCCCGTTGACGGTAGCGACATTCCGTCGCGGACAAAATTAGAACTAATAGGCGTGAAACGTGACAGATTATCAATGAGATGTTGTCGTGCATGTTATTTTGTTATTACGTGTTTCATTGCGAAAATGTGACTAGTCTCGTATTTACCAAATTCGTAAAAATGGACTGCAAGTAAAGTTTCTTTGAATTTTAAACATAAAAGCATATTTTTCACTCCTTTCAATAGCTATCTATGTGTTTTCCTGTCTGAATAGGTTTCACTTTACGTGCTTTTTACAAGTATTTACTGACTGTTAGGCGGAAAAAGAATAGTATTGACCCATTTTTACAAATGTTTTAAAGCCACCTGTTTTATTCAAATTGTCTTTATTTACAAATGGCACGTCGGACAAAATTACGTGTCATTTTACGCTTGACACGACTCAATATGGCCGCGGTGAGTAGACAGGACTGACAGGAGCCTTAAGACAAATAAATGCTGACTTTGGTTATAAGATCGCAGACATGTCTAATGCCTACAATGTAATGTCGCGAAGATAAATAATTACTCACTTTTGTTATGAGATCACAGTCATAATGCCTACAATGTAATGCCACAAAGTTTTAAGTCAAATAAACGTCGATTTTGATTATAATTAAGAGCTTCGTTCGAAAACATCACTCGAGTGCCTCCGTGTATCATTCTTTACTTATTATATTTAACATTCGGTGAACAAGGATAAAATGATACACGGGGGCACTCGAGTGATGTTTCTGAACGCAGCCAAGATTATGAAGTGTAGGCGGACGAACATGAGTACGTACGAAACGACAAACAGGCGCGAACAGGTAGACATGCCTGTATTGTAGGATTATAGGTTAGACTGCGGCAGAGACATCGCGCAGAGACGGTGTGCACCGGCTTTGCACCTTATGCATTTTATCCTTGTTTAATAGTTGGTAAATGATGAAGATAGAATGATATCTCTAATGTTCTTGAACGCAGCTCTCAATCGATTTATCGATGAAATACTTCAATATGAAAATCTCGATGGTAGCCATACTACGAGACTGCTTTAATAACTGCATATATTATCGAAAATGCTATTCTGTTGAATAATTTTGCATAATTCGAAATGTGTATAGCTGAATAAAAAGTAGAAATATTAAAAAAACACTCGAGTACATATATTCGTGTGATAACACGGTCTCAAGTTTAAAAATAATGAGGAAGTATATGTGATTAAATGTTAAAGTATACTTTGTCAAGGGTTTCGAAATGCTCAAAAATAAAAATGTCTTATAATAATTGTTGGCTGTTTTATATTGGCATATTAGTGCCATTAAAAAACAGCGGGCCACTAAACAAATAATTCTATAAACAATTATTAGAATTCGTCACCTAATAACGGAGATAATAGGGGTAGCTGTAATGTCCTCAGCAGCCATAATATCCTCTTCTCCTCTACTGTTAATATCTATTAATAGCAGAAGAAAAATTTTGCTAAATCCTTCACCGTATCGTCTGTTTTGTCCAATAACAGCGTAGCGCCTGCCATGCTGAAAGTTGATAGATTTTTTATTCATCGAGAACTTAAAAATTTTTTTCTCAAAAACAAGGTAAAACTTTTTCTAAGCTAAAACTTTTTCTAAATAGAAAAACTGAAAGTTATAAAAACAATTTTTCCAGATTTTTCAAATCTTTCTGAATGTTTAAAAAATTGTTAAAAAATTTATCGTTAAATAAACACTGAAAAAAAGAACTTTTTTTTGTAGTGTTCATATTTTTCTCATAAACTAGAATTTTCTGTAGAAATTTAAAAAAATGAATTCAGCTAGAGAGAGAGAGCATTATTAGCAACTAAGTTAAAAATTTTTGAACAAAATAGTAGTTAAATTTTTAATTATTTATATTTCGATTAATTAGCAATTTTTAAAAATCCTTTGTCATAAAATTGCTCTCAGAGCATTATCGATGTACAAAATTTTAAAAAATTTTGTGAGATAATTGATCTACTTCACGCGTAATAGCCTGTATACATTATTAAATAATGATTAATATTTGTTTTTATGAAATTTTTATATTGGCTTTTATAATCATTTCTAATACTTCGTAGAAAATATGAGAATTTTTTAAAATAATTATACAGCTAAAAATATTAAGTACTTTATATTTCTGATTAGAAGGATTTAACAGAAATTAAAATTATCCTTTGTTTTAAGGACTTTTTAAAGTTGTGTATATATGATGTCAGTAATCAATATGAAATAATACAGATAAAAGAATTCTAGATGAATGAAAAAAAATAGATACCTAATAATTTTGGCTGAAGCTCTGTATGTCTGAAGAGATAATTTTTTAAAGAATAAAACATATGTTCTTAATATATAATTCAAGATTATGCTTGCTTGTAGGTTGCATAATATTGCATCATGGAAATTATCGCCAACTGTGGACATTTTAATAGACAACTCACAATCAGTGAATATGTCCAAAGATGCAAATTTGTTAATGAATTCACTGGATATTCATGTGCAACAATCGGTACATCATGATAGCGGCGATATAGATACAGATGATTACGCTGACAGCGATAATTAATTTATCGATAAATATTCTATATATAATTGAAGAAAAAGGATAAAAATTATTGAACAATAAATTTGTTCTCGTTCCGGTTCTCTTCTGTCACAATCACGGAACGCTGCAGTACATTATATATAGGATCATATAGGACAGGCAGGTTTCCGGTTTTGGATCTTCTTTGTTTCTATTAAACACTTGTCCTCCGTCAACTGCCGTTACCACCTTAACAAGAAGATGTCTTCCCTAACGTCTAAACAACTATTACGCAACCTAGATATTCCTGCGTATGAATAAGAATGACCGTTTGAAAGAAATAGCATTCGTATTGAACTAATTGGACATCGTGCTCTTTCTTCATAACGATCTTCACTGATGACTACTTTGCTATCGACAACATAATAATGTGTCATCGATGCCAATAAAACTGGATACACTTGAAGCCGGTGAGTCGGATGATTACACGTACGGTATTATGATAAAAAAAAACAGCAATGATGCCAATCATACTCGTGTTCGTTAAGGTAAATCACGCGAAATAATTTCATTATAGCCGCTAATAAAACAATTTTTACTAGTAATGGTTGCCACCGAAAAGTGTTGTATTATACGAATGTATGATATTTTGGCAAATATTTATTCATTTCAATTTTTGCAATTGTCGAATATATTGTATGGTACTTGTAAACACACGTAAATCTAATAACACGTGAATATAACAGCAATATTACAATGAAATACACTATAAATGTTGCTAGAACATTACAAAAATATTACAGTAATATTAAAATGTCCGCCAAAATCAATTACAATAATATAACATAACACAATTGTATTATCGTATATATGTAATATTTATGTAATATTGCGAGGAATTAAATCGTTTTAATAATTTTATATTATAAAATATATTGCAGTTGTGTTATTATATACACACACACACACACAGTAAACAAATCATATATGTATATATATATATACAGGGTGTCCAAAAAGTTCCGGGACGGCGAAATATCTCGAAAACTAAGCATTTTAGGAAAAAATGTTTCAGATCAAAGTTGTAGGGTTTTAAAAGATCTATTTAGTGATCTTATTAGTTTGACCTTGGATGGAGTCGCCAAGGTCAAATCAAAGTCACATCAACTTTTTTAAATAGAACACCCTATTTTTGATTCCAGAATATAATAGCTGGTGTCAAGAGCTTTCCAAAACACTATGATAAAGTTTATTTTCTTTAAGTATTTTCCGAGTTATGAGGATTGAATGTTAGAATATCACCGGCATTAAAAGAAGGTGTAAATCTGTTCTGGCAACCTCCATGTAGTACACATTACCCAATATATACTACATGGAGGTTGCCAGAACAGATTTACACCTCTTTGTGTACAGGGTGTATAAAAAGTACCGGAAGGTTTCAGGCCATTTCAAGGTCAACTTGAAAATCTTAAAAATGGAAACCCCCATTTTTTATCTCGGAAATGAAAAGAACGGATCTGGATATGTATTTAGTCAAAGTGATCCCTGAGGGTCATTTGAGGGTAACTTGAATCCATCTATTTTCGAAATTACCGTTAATGAAGAAGTTCACTCCATACAGTACATTCGTACACGACGAATTATGACATTAATGTTAACGTAACGTCTGGTCAAAATTGAGTCAAGCTCATTCCTAGGAGTCATTCAGGAGCTGAATAAATTTTTCCGGTACTTTTTATACACCCTGTACACAAATAGGTGTAAATCTATTCTGGCAACCTCCATGTAGTACACATTGGATAATGTTAATGCCGGCGATATTCTAACATTCAATCCTCATAACTCGGAAAATACTTAAAGAAAATAAACTTTATCATAGTGTTTTGGAAAGCTCTTAATACCAGCTATTATATTCTGGAATCAAAAATAGGGTGTTCCATTTAAAAAAGTTGATCTGACCTTGGCGACGCCATCCAAGGTCAAACTGATAAGATCACTAAATAGATCTTTTGAAACCCTACCACTTTGATCTGAAACACTTTTTCCTAAAATGCTTAGTTTTCGAGATATTTTGCCGTCCAGGAACCTTTTTAAACACCCTGTATATATTTATTTACTTTTATTTTGAAGCCCAATTTTGGGAACTCACTTTCAGGTGATCATCTTCAAAGGCATCTTTTCATCATTATTTCATCATTAAAATAGCTGAAAAATCTCATAATGTTGCATCTTTTCCATTTTATCCTGTAGTTTTTTAATTACAAGAAATAAAACACTGCCGCGTTTATTTGGTAAAGTGGTACTGTTCTGCTATAGTAATATTTATATGATGTTACATGTATTACACTACAATATAATGCAAATATAAAAATATTACAATATGATATATTACATACATTATATCTCGGTAATACAACTGCAATATATCACAATATAATATTTCCGTAAAATTTTTATAATATTTCTTTGTAATTTGTATTATTATAATACTAATATTACTGTAATATTACTGACATATTACATTTTGTGTAAATATTCATAAATGTTTGCAATTTTTTGCCGAAAAATGGAATAACTGACAAGGAACGTTTACGAAGTGTCTGCCTCAGATTTAAACGAGCTTTTAATATGTTGTAGTACAGATAAAAATAAGGGACACGTATTTTTTTATACGTGCCCATTTGCACTTTTAGGGGGTGAAACATCCCTTTGAAGAAAATCGGTTTTTTCTTTCGAAGCGTATATCGTTGAAACTATAAGAGATAGAGAAAAATGTTCTAATTGAAAGTTAAATGGCTTGAAGAGTACTTTATAACAGTGATTTCAAAAAAATTTTTTAAAATTTTTTTATACTTTTCCCCACCACTTACCTATTTTTTTTTTTAATTTTTATTCCTTTTTATAAGCAAAATACAGCTTATTTTATTACGAATTCAATTATGTTGCGACATTTCCATTTTCCAAAAACAATTAAAAACTACTTCATAACGCATGGTTTTTAATTATTTTTGGAAAATGGAAATGTCGCAACATAACTTTATCATATACCATTGAATTTGTAATAAATTAATTAAGCTTTATTTTGCTTATAAAAAGAAATAAAAATTTTGAAAAAAATAGGTAAATAGTGAGGTAGTAAAAAAAATAAAAAAAATTTTATATCACTGTTATAAAGTACTTAAAGTATAAGGTACTCTTCAAGCCATTTAACTTTCAATTAGAACATTTTTCTCTATCTCTTATAGTTTCGACGCTTATAAAGAAAAAAACCGATTTTCTTCAAAGAGGTGTTTCACTCTCTAAAATTGAGATTGGGCACGTATAACAAAATACGTGTCCCTTATTTTTATCTGTACTACAACATATTAAAGGCTCATCAAAATCGAAGGGAGACACTTCCATAGTGTACGAACGAGTAGGCGTACCATGCGTTACGGAGTGGTTTTTAATTATTTTTGGAAAATGGAAATGTCGCAACATAATTGAATTCGTAATAAAATAAGCTTTATTTTGCTTATAAAAAGGAATAAAAATTAAAAAAAAAAATAGGTAAGTGGTGGGGGAAAGTATAACAAAATTTAAAAAAATTTTTTTGAAATCACTGTTATAAAGTACTCTTCAAGCCATTTAACTTTCAATTAGAACATTTTTCTCTATCTCTTATAGTTTCGATGATATACGCTTCGAAAGAGAAAAACCGATTTTCTTCAAAGGCGATGTTTCACCCCCTAAAAGTGCAAACAAGCACGTATAAAAAAATACATGTCCCTTATTTTTATCTGTACTGCAACATATTAAAAGCTCGTCTAAATCTGAGGCGGACACTTCGTAAACGTTCCTTGTGAGTTGCATTCAGAAATAATGGAACTGATATTACAAAGTCAAACTAGCATTTGTTAATTGATATACATTTTCTGTATATATTATCTTTAAATTTTCCTTATCACGATAGGCCTGATAACTTTTTTTCATTTTTTATGTTACGGAATTATAATCTTTGATAATATTTTAAAGAAATATATAATAACGTTGACAACTTTTTCTATTCAAATGCGATATTTTATTTATTAATGTGCATGCGCGCTCATACACATACAAACATACAAATATATGCTCGATTAGGTATGTTTTAAGGAGGTATTCTGGTTTAGAAGGTCAAAAAAATGTTTTTTGGGGAATGTTTTTAAGAAGACATTAAATTAATTTATACCAAACTGCATACTTTTACAACTTAAAAGCTGTGTTTTAAGTTTCGAAAAACATTTGGCGTACAGTTTGGGGAATCTTGTAAATGTTTGTAAATTCACCTAGAAAATTGTTGAGCAGAACTAAGAACTACTTTCGACCGGTATTGCCATTTCTCGTTAATTCTTTTACACAATTATTTTAATAATATTTAACTATTTAAAAAATTTTTTAAATACTACTTTCTTGTATTAAACACTGATCACGAACAGCTTTCAAAAAATGCAAGACCGTGGAATAAATGGTCACTCTTCTCAGTATCTAAAACAAAAAAATCAAAACTTTTCTTATTTGAGAGAAATGTGATTATCATTAAAATTAGTACTAAATAAAATATTTAAATTTAAAAACATGGCAATTTTGTAAGAAATTTTTATTTATCGTTAATTTTGTAATTTTAATTTTATAAACAGAAACAATAAGTACATAATAATGATTCAAACTCCAGTGAAAAAGGGACACATGATATACAATACTTGCAAACAAAAATTTATATCGATATTTTTAATAGTCTCCAAGAAATTTTTCCCTAAAAAACACAATTTTGAAAAAACTGTGTTTTAAAGTTTTAAGTTTAAAGAATATTTTAATTTAAAAAATGTATCAAGTTAAATTTTAAGTTCGTAGCTTTTACACATATTTTTAAATTCTTAAAAAAAGATACAAAAATGGTACCAAAAATGAATATACCTCTTTAATACATCAAGCTGTATGTATATTTACATGTATATCTCATAGATACAAAATTCTATTTTTATTAGCTAAATTAACATCATCTCAGATAACTGATAATAAGAATGTCTAACAAGGAAAGAACATAGTTATGATGTCACCAATTTTATTCTCCTTCTACATGGTGAATTTACGTCAAACATAATCTTCTCGCTTTAAAGCGTTCACTTGGCGCGAGACGCGACCGCGCCTTTTGATATTGATCCGTGTCCGAGTGCCGACAAAAGCACCTTGTAAATGATAGTTTTTAATGTTTGATTAACATTATCATTTTTTTAAATATTTGACAAACATAGATTTCGATCTGCGTCTTCGCCATTCATGGTATTATCAAGGGTGCATTCACTTTGGCGCTCACAGCGCTTGTAAGCATCATTTGTCCTTATTTAATACTTATAAACAAAAAGGATGAAATGATGCTTACAGCGCGTGAGCGTCTAAAGCGAATGCATCCCAAATCTTGCGCTTATCAATTGTGCCACGCGGCATTTCTTGCCGAAGCGTCTTTCTTTAAGCCTTATAATTTACGCTACGAAATCTTAGGTCCGTTTTTTTATTATCTGGTTAACTTATGGTTATACTTAACCTGATGTTTTATCCAATGAACTTGGTCTATGGCATCATCAGGAATGTAAGATAATGAAAAACCAGACCCTAAAGATAGTATTTTTTAAACTTTAAAAAATATTTACAAAGCGCATTAGACATGGATATACTATTTACAAAATGCACGGATCAATTTATTTTCGATATAGGTTCACCATGTGGAAAGAGAATAAAATCGGTGATATCATAATCACAGTATAAAAAAGAACAGTAAGCTCACTCAGTGTCGGCACTTTTGATTTGATAACTGAAAGATCGCCAAGTTGCTGGTTGTGCATGGATCCAATAGCGCTTTCGAGTGCAGTAGATTCCTATATAAAAGAGAGAAGCGACATTGACGTCCGAAGATCTGATTGGTAATCTAATGGTTTCTCTGATTGGGTATCCCTTCCTAAGCGAGCAGCCATATTGAGACCGCAGCTGATTGAGAATAGTCGACACTTATAGTTAGGAGGTTAGAACCAAGAAGTCAAGTAAGAGAAAAGAAGAATAATTTAGGGCCCGAACGTTTGGACACGATCCCGTGACGCGCGCGGAAATAAACGTGAAAATTGCTACGTGTATTAAATCTTAATCTCACACTGACGGAGTATCAAACGTAACGTTTATTAAATGGAGTTTGTTGACATGGAGCGGTCCCAATATGGCAGTGCTGAAGGTGATGGCGGGGATTCGAAGAATATATAAAACACTACTGGAGGTAGTGGTCGGGATTCGATGTCGCTTCTTTCTTTTATATAGCACTCTAGAGTGCAGTGTTTTAACCATTGAACTATAATTATACTGGAATAGGCACTGCCATATTACGCTCATAAGCAGAAATGTGCATAGAGATAGCATGATGCACGGAACCACCCTCTTTTTCTAATTCTCTTTCTAACCGCTCTCTGCGCATGCGTATACAGCTGAAATTTTTTATGCTACGTTCGTACGAGAAAGAGAGAAGTCCCGTGGATCATAGACATAGAAGATAGACTCAGCATGCCCCTTGCAGAGGTGAAGTTCCCAGAACGGTGAAATAAGCAAAATAACGGTGAACTTCTATCCTTCTCTGCGCACAGTATTGATAGTAATGGCCGATAAGTAATCATGTGATCGACATAGGCTGCGGTCCGATTCACGCTCACAGCGCTATCAGCACACTCACGGTTGGTCCGATTCACTTCCTGAGCGTTTTCAGTGAGCGAAGTGACGTAATGAATTTGTGACGTCGCGCGCTCACGGTGACCATACTTCAGAGGTGGGTCGGCGTGAGCGTTTGCGTCATTTGTGCGAGAAATAAGTTTAAAGTTTACGCGTTGACTCGACGTGTAGAATCTCGTAGAATCTGTTCGGCAGTGAATGTGTTTAGACGTGTTTTTCCGTTAGCGGAAAACATTTTTGTAACCGTTGATTGAATCACAATCGGCTACTATTACAGCTTGCATTCTCAATTTTTATTTTGTGTTCCGATTCTTAACGCAACATAGAACTCACGTGCCTCTTTCTGAAGATTATTATTATTCCTTTACCTAATCCTAATAGCACACTTCATCCCGGGGACATGCTCGGGCGTCCCAGGAACGTCCCCGGGATGAAGTGTGCTGTTAGGGAACTATTTCTTCAAAAATAAACGTACAAAAAATCAATCGTGTGCCTTTTTCAGTTTTTGTAGAGGATATTGGAAAAACGTTTCAATTAACAGAAGCAGAAGCAGAAGGCCTTTTTATCTAAACAGCACACAATGTTTATAAAATATTTATAAAACATTTATAATAATTATGTGAATATT
Source organism: Solenopsis fugax (assembly GCA_003595255.1). Classification (NCBI taxonomy): domain Eukaryota; kingdom Metazoa; phylum Arthropoda; class Insecta; order Hymenoptera; family Formicidae; genus Solenopsis; species Solenopsis fugax. Next base: position 88 of record QKQZ01003166.1, on the reverse strand, counting down.
ATAAAAATAATTGTTAAAATATTTGATAAATATTTTAATAAATATTCATAAATATTTTAATAAATATTCATAAATATTTTAATAAATA
>QKQZ01003163.1:0-14887 GCA_003595255.1 Solenopsis fugax | reverse complement strand
CTTACAGGATATGACTAGAAGCATCGCTGATTTGTTTTTATCAATTACGCGGATTATATTTATCTGTAATACGAATATGCTTACTCGCCATTTTTGCAGACTTGTTAGTATTCGGTACATCAAAGCAGTTACATTCGGAGAATGAATAATATGTAAATACGTGATAAAGTGGAAATTTTCTGAATATTTTGCTTCCTCAGAAAGCTATAAAAATATTGATTACGTACACAGAGAGAAAAAATTGTAGTGGTGGCAACTATAAGGGGACAACCATACAAATTTTGTTAATATAATTATAATATATATTATAGTTGAGTGAACTATATTATAGTTATTGCAACTAAATTAATGTATACTATATAATAAAGTAATTACAACTTTTTTTTTATTAGTTTTCTTAACCATAAACTTAGTTGCAATAACTATAATATAGTTCACTTAATTACATATATTATAGTTATATTAACAAAATTTGTATGGTTGTCCCCTTATAGTTGTCTCCACTACAATTTTTTCTTTCAGTGTATTAATCTACACTGAGAGAAATGTTTGGTAAAATCAACCAAAGTTTGGTTGAATAGTGATCAAATGAATTTTATAGTGATAGTTACTAAATACAGTTGTTTTGACCAAACAATTTGTAGTCTTAACCAAATAATTATTTTCATACAACAAATTACAAAAAGTTTTGGTTTTTTTGTTAAATGTAACAAAGTTTTTGGTACCAGTAACTATAAAATTCATTTGATCACTATTCTACGAGTACCAAACGATTTCTCTCAGTGTATATTTATGTTTATACGAGTTAAAACTTTTCATTTTTAAATAAATACGCTTTATTTTCTCTCTCTTTCTTAGTAACAATTTAAACAAAATACCTCTTATCTACATTATTACGAGTTCGTTTATTTATTTACGTTTCGCGTTAATATTTAATCGTAAGGGCTGTTACAGTTAAACATATAACGATATCTGGCATTGCCACCTCGTCATCTACGTTAAAAGTTTATTTTTACTTGTACACCATTCCGCTTGACGGCTCATACAGCGATGTTTGCGCGAAAGTCGCTCATCCGCGATGCCACGAGGAGGATTGGCTAGATAGAGAGGATGTATTTGAGGCTACCATTAAGGCTGGTGATTGATAATGCCCGCAGACTCGTTCTGCGCCATCGCGTCCGTCCGATCAAGGTCTCCCTGGGTGCGCACCGATCGAGCAAAAAGCGAGAAGGGCGAGGCGGTCGGTCGGTGCGCACCGACGCAAACCGAGTTGCAAAAAGCGAAAGAAACCGCATCTCGGCTGCATTGTCACTGGTCGCCTCGCCGCGAAGCCCCAACCCTTTTTTTTTGCGTCCGCGCCAGGCAATTACCGCTAACACCGGCAGACGGCTCGGACTCGTGATTATCGGCGAAAGTGATAAACCGATTTCTCTCGGGGCGATCGCCGGCATTCCTAGATCTTTGATCTAGAGAGCCATGCGGTTAACGCGGCTGACTTGGCATCAGCGAGAGGGTTGCTTTCATATCACTTCATCATTAAAAAGAAAATTCGTCATCATTAATAATTTTATATCTAACAATAAGTAATATTACATTTAATATAATTTATTCACTTGTGGATTTCTAATGAGGCTTCTCTTTCCGTCAATTTTCTTTTTCTTAAATTTAAATGAACTTTTTTTATAAGTTTCAGGATGTATGGATCATATTTCAGAACATTACCAAAAATATAAAAATTACGTTTGAGTATCTGTGTAAAATTTGAGCACAATTCACTCATTGATTTAAAAGTTATTTAATTTTTTGTTTACTCTTGATTTTTATGTAAAATCGCAATACTTATTCACAAGTTTGATGGAAAAGTAACAATACTAATTAAATTAAAATTTTTACATACACTAATAAAACTCTAATAAATATTCATGCAAAATATCATTTAGATCCACTTAATTTAAAAGTTATTTATTTAAAACTGCAGAATATAATAATTTTCGCTACAAAAATCATAAGTCAAATTTTTCATTGTTTTTTTCTTCAAAATTCGGATCAAATTTGTAATCAAAATTTATTGTTGTTGATTAGGAAAAAGAAATTAAACCTAGAGAAGCCTTCAGTTGTTAAATTAACTTTCAGCTTGTATTATATAGCCAAAACATCTTTTAAAAAAGAAAGAAGCATATTTCCCATATCAAATCCTTTAAATTTTTATCAATATATTTTACATTCAAAACAGAGGTATTATAAAAAATCTATTAACAACAAGTCGGAATATATCGATCATATTGATGAAAAAATGAAATTTAAAAGCAGAAAGCAACACTGCACTGTCCTAGTGGGGTTGGCAGACATTATTATCAAAGTAACGGCAGTGATATAAAAATTGCATCGGTCGTCGTTTCCAGTGACAGTAGATACACGAGCGAGTTCTAACAATAACAGGTGCTCCTGCGAGGCGAATCGGCGACGAACATCGGGGATGTACAACTTTTCGTCGGGAGGAAACGTCGCGAACGTCGCGAGTCAAAAGGCGGCTCCGGCGAGCGCTATTACGAGAACTGCTAGAATAAACAGGCGCTGTTTCTTTCGTGCGTTAGGCGTTAAGAAGGCATTAACAGCGCGCGACCTTGCACCTTAACACGCGCGTTACCTCGTAATAGCGCGCGCGATTCATAATAGTGAACGCCGCGTTACGGCGGCGGTGACGTGTGAAAGGAAAATTACGGAGATAAAGTAGACGTAGCGGCGCTAGAGCGGAGGAGAATCCTCCTCTTCGTTATATCCTCGGGATAACGTCATAATGCGTCGTGGACGTGGAAGCGAACGATCGAGAAGCGCACGGGAGGCGCGCGGAGCGACGATACAAAGAGACAAAACGTTGTACGTCCAGGCGCGGCGCGGCGCGCTGCTTCCTCCGTGCACGGGGATGACAATGCATCCGCTAACTAGCAAAATGCTAATATTTACTTAACCTCGATGTAGGTGGGGAGGAAGGTAGTTGTGCTCTTTCTCTCTCTCTCTCTTTCTCTCTCTCTTTTTCTTTCTCTTTCTCTCGATGGGGCTCTAGCGGAGACGCACGTTGCAACGACAAGGGGAAGAAGTGACGCAGCAGCGAAGTGCACTGCGTATCTTCGGCGATATTTTCCGTCGGTAGAAATCGGTCGGCGTAAGCGCGCTGCCTGCGAGCCACGTCGAGAAAAACATTAGACAAGTATACCCGCGCGCGATGATTCGGCGGCTTTCGCGTTTGCGAGCGAGCGTATATCCACGCGGGCACGCGAAGCCATGGAAAAGCAGTCATCAAAGCGGCCTCTTCTTGCTCATCTAGCCTAGTTTACAGCGCCCGCAATTTATTTACCCGCACGCGGACCGTCCGCCGCGCCGCGTGTAACGCTCGGTCGAAGTCGCCGCGGGAATTCATCCCTCGACGAGTCTTCGCTAATCTGTTAACGTCCACCATTAGACTGCATGTAAACACATAGTGCACATGTACAAGCATAAATAGATACGTCAAAGGAGAAATAAACGCGATGAATTGTAATGTAATATATTTCCTAGGTCCACACTGAGAGAAAAAATTTTAGTGGTGAAAAATTGTAGTGTGGACCTAGGAAATTTTATATTCTTGCTTATATATTGAAATTTAAAAGCTACAGGCTTCTTAGGTTTATCCCTTTTTTCCTAATCGACATCAAAAAATTTTAGTTTTAAACTAAGTTTATTGTTAAGAAAATTAATAAAAAATAGTTGTAGTATACTATACAATAAAGTAATTACAACTATTTTTTATTAGTTCTCTTAACCATTAATTTAGTTGCAATAACTATAATATAGTTCACTTAACTGTATAATTACACAGGGCTCCGTGGTTTTTTGTTTGAAGAAAATTTATCATTTTCTATGTATTTTTGCGCGCTGAATCCGACAAGCAAATTGCTCCATCACGTCAGGTTTTTGAGAAAAGTATAGTTAAAGGTGTCAAAAACGACGTTTTTTGACATATTCGTGATTTTTTTACTAGCAAAGTAAATTTTTTTTCTACTTCCACTTACGCTATCTTAAAGTGTCAACTTTTACCTTTAAAACAGATTTTTTTAATGCCATACGTTTTTTTTTATCGATTTAATCTCTGTGTAGTGTGTAGTCACGCCATGATCAATATTTTACTGGTTGACGTGGTTTGAATAAAAGTTTTCCATGTATTTTTGCGCGCTGAACACGAATCTGGTAAGCAAATTGCTCTATCACGTCAGATTTTTGAGAAAAATGAGGTTAAATGTGTTGGTCGTGACGTACGTGACTACACAGAGATTAAGTCGGTAAAAGAAAAACGTGTGGCGTTAGAAAAAATCTATTTTAAAGATAAAAGTTGACACTTTAAGATGGCGTAAGCAGAAGTAGAAAAGAAAATTTACTTTGCTAGCAAAAAAATCACGAATATGTCAAAAAACGTCATTTTTGACACCTTTAACCACACTTTTCTCAAAAATTTGACGTGATGGAGCAATTTGCTTGCCAGATTCGTGTTCAGCGCGAAAAAATACATAGGAAATGGTAAATTTTATTAAAACAATAGAAAAGAAGTCTAAAAACGGAGCCCTGTGTTATATTAACAAAATTTGTATGGTTGTCCCCTTATAGTTGCCACCACTATAATTTTTTCTCTCTGTGCAGTTACATTCTCACGGATTTGAATAAAGAATTGTCACAAATAAAATTATTTTGTGACACAAGATGCACCTTCTACTTTCTTGGAAATCTTATCTCTATTAACTCCTTGCAAGTGAGCAATTATTAGACACTATTGTCAATTCCTTCTGTAATAATCCGGTTAATATTAATACTAATTTTAAATTGCAGCTTTATAGCATCTTATGAAATTTTCCGTCATCATTCTCTTATTTTACAGATCTTGATTTTTTTATTAAAGAATTATGATTCTAATTAATCAAGAATGATTCTAATTAATCAAGATAGTTTCTCGCAATAGAAAAAAAATATGCTATTCCTTTTTCTCTTAAAACAACTAAAATTCAGACGGCTCGACAGATGATCCGAAACAATGTTCTTCGTGTGTGTACATCTAGTACAAGCTCACATCATCGCATTGGCATTAACCAGGATGCGAAAATCGCCGAGGCTAGATTCCCGGATAAGTATCTCCAGTTGAGACTAACGAGCCGCCTTTAACTTCAGTCATCCGCGAGCGAAACAGCCGTCGACACGTCACGTTCCATCGGCACGTTTTACGAGCGCGCGGCGAACGCTTAGAATTTCGAGAGGCATGCGAAAGATTGTTTTCTGGATCCCTGGCATGGCTAAGCGACTAAACGATAGAGAGAAAGAGAGAGAGAGAGACAGATAGAGAGAGAGTGAAAAGGGATGAAGAGGAGGAGGACTCGCGAGAGGTTTTCCTTCGGGTCTAGGAAACGTCCGGATATGATAATAAGCGAGGCTCGCGCCAACGTTGTACGTCGAGCACGATCCGAACCCCTCGGGGCTACGTACCGGGCTCTCTCGCATCAACGAAGAGAACCAGTCCTCTTCCCTGAAGTCGCTGTCACGACCACCGGGAACGTCTCTGTTCCGCGGAACGTCTTTTAAATCTCCTCGCGCCGCACCGCGGCCGTTGCGAGAGAGAGTCACGCCTCTTCGATCCGTTCCGCACAATATGCACCCAATGCTGGAGAGAGGCGCGCATCACCGAGAGGGTAGGAAGATTTCTAGTAAAACCGACTCACTCGTCCGCTCGCCCGTCCGCTCGCCGCATGATGATATTATTCTACTTAACGAACGCAACGTACGGAGCCTTGGGAAACGCGAGTAAGTACCGATAAGTCGGCCGGCGGCGAGACATGGACGTCCGCGATCATCGAAATGCGCCATCAATAAATCGGATTAATTAGGAAACGTTCGGTTTTAATCTCACCCATTAAAAAACTTACGGATTATAATGCAAATTCCATAATTAATTAACGATATTTAGTATGTCTCATCCATAATAATCCGACAATGAATAATCTTTGATTGTGAACGTTAGAAAAATAGGAATACCTTCTGTAAGAGAAAGGGAAAAAGTTGGGTAAAAATGAATTTTCTAACGCGCACAGCTTTGTCATCATCTTGTATACTTCGTGCGGATATGGATCTAGCAAAAGGGATTTTCTCAGAACAATTTTCGTAAATTAGCACGGTGGCGTAAACGAGTGGGCGGTTGCCACACTTTGATGAGCGGTGCTGTGCCGGAGCAATTAAGCAAAAGCACGAAACGCGCGAGAGCAACGAAGGAAGGCGGTCACGAGCGCGTCTTCACGCGCCGCGAAGTCTTCAATTGCGCAAATATCTCGAGGAGCCCTCGATGGAAGGAATTAACATAATGCCGGGAAGCATTAGGCCAGTGAGCGCAAATTGTGCGGCGGGCACGGAGCTCAAAGAGGCAATGGGGTGTAAGATAGAAAAAGAGAGAGAGGAGAGTTCAGCAAAGAAAGAAAGAGGGAGACGAAAAAGAGAGTTGAGAATGGTTGGTAGGTAGGTAGGTAGGTAGGTAAGTTGGTAGGCAGAGAGAGAGAGAGAGAGGAGACCGTACCTGGCTGCGTCAGCCAAGGAAAAGTCGCCAGGGTGGTTAGCGAAACGAGGATGCCTCGCATCCGACGGACTTGATCTACGCGTCCCGCTTAACTGCCGCTAATCGGTGCCGGTCAACGGAAATACAGGCGTCGGATTCTCGCTCTGGACTCTCTACTCGCCATGAACGAGAATATTTATCCAGACATATATTAGAGCAAGATATATATATCACATTAGCTTCATTTTGAGAAAGCTGAGTTTTTATTTACCAAAATACATTAATATTCATCCTACTTATCAATCTCTTGTCCTATACTTGTTTTATATTTGAAAAAAACGCGCAGGATGCAAGTATAATTAAGCATCGCATCTTGTAAATGACATATCGTAAATTGTTATATTTAATTTATTTTAATTTGAACTTTGTGTATTAAAAAAATTGAAGAATTAAAGATAAACTCTACAAATTTTTCTCTCAACTTCATCTCTTCTTGCGACTCGATGAGCAGCGTGCGTCGTTATTATAATACGCTCGTATCTCTCACAGTAATAAACATTACGAATCAGAAATAGAAAAATGATTTTAAGACTGGTCATAATGAGAGCAATTAATTCTCCAGTGTATCTCGCTTTATTGGCGTACGCGATCAATATTCATCTCGGGTGGATCGGTATTGCGTACGTTTAATGGGACGTAAACTCTACGCGTTTGTCGTTGGAAAGGAGGAAAAAGGAGGAAGCGCGTACGAAAAATCATGACGAAAGTATATCGAGTTGCACGTTACGATGTCGTTCGAAAACATAAAATCCGAGACTTTATCGTCTCGAATAAATAACGGCGTCGCATCTCGGTAATTTCATTTTTTTTCTCATATAAAGATGATTAGGTAGTATAGAAAAAATATTCGCAATCAAATATTTGCAATCTCAAAAAAGATCAGGAATGTTTTTATAAATAAATATATATTACATATATATTAAAAAATTTATTAAGCTCAATGTGTGGATGTTTCATAATTAAAGAAAATTTTGACGGAACTGATGAATCACATCTTTTTTAATTTACTAAATAGTCTTTTTTTTCAAATTAATTAAACTCAAGTTCGTTTAACTTGATTTCCCTCTCAGTTAGTTCGCAATTGATTTAAAAGATTTTTCTTCAGAATTTAGAACGCTGAAAAAAATGTAATAATAATGAAGACGGAAATTCATTGGTTCAAAAAAAAAAAGAGAATATTCTAATTTCCATGTCCTCGATCGATCTCACGGTCGCAGGTAATTCGCGCAACACGCGCTAACGGTAGACCGGCGCGCGATCCATCGAAAGTCGGTCTTATCCGAACGTGAAAGTGCTGCGTGAAAAACAGGTTATTACTGGTTATTATGGGTAGTTACAGGTGGTTACAGGTAGTTGGGGGGCAGAGCGTCGGTGCTCCTTCGCACTTCCTAAAGGCTGTTCCTCGACCGGAGCGCCGAGTGCGCTGCAGCACCGGCACTCTTTCCTTCTTCGTGACGCAACGGCATCGCGCACCCCTTCTTCTCATAAAGCCGCGGACGCTGATTCCTGCGGTTCGGCGCCCAATATCGCCGTTGTGTGACGACGACGACTACGGTGTACGTTTTCGCGGTGTAACTGACCTGTCTCGAGGAAACCCTAGTTGCCGCACGGAGTACGCGAGAAGAGAACCGCAGACCAGTTCGATTCTTTCTTTTTTCTTCGGCGCCGTCTCGCCGCCCAACTGCAATCCAAATGCCGTTCGCTCGCGTTGCAACGACGACGAAAGCGACCGAGCACGCGGTTGCGAATGCCGCGAAACACCGAGCAAATGGAGCCTTAGCGCTTCGCCGAGCGTGGAAATCTTGAAACTAAGGGTCTGATTCTTATTAGATCGACAAAAATACATAATTATAATAAAATAAGAAAAGACGCAAAATATTGTTATTGTTTGAAAATTGAAAATATATTTGATTTGAAAGCTTTGCATGAGTTTATACACAGAAAAATAATTAATATCAAATGAATTATATATGAACAATGAACAACAATTCATTGTTTCATATATAAGCAAGAATATAAAATCTTCTTGGAAGAATTTGATAATCTTGATCAGACATAATTTGCTTACATGAAGAAACAAAATTTCTTTATGTTAGCAAATTAAAATTATGTCTCTTTGAGATTATAAATTCTTCCAAGAAGATTTTATATTCTTGCTTATATATGAAACAATGAATTGTTGATTTGATACTCATTTTTTTCTGTGTAGCTTCTTACACATGTATAAGTTTTTAATATATTGTATTATTATACTTACTATTATAATTGTCTATCACTATTTCAAAATTTTTTGTGCCAACAAATTTTTAACTCCAATAAAATTTCCGATAAATAGCCTTTTTTATCGCATTACTTTCCAGATGATCCTTTTCAGATTTCCAAGTACGGCGCTCATAAACCGTCGCACGTGGGTCAACGATCCCACGAAAGCGGCCAACGTCCGCTTCCATCGAATCCATCGAATTTGCAATCGAATTTGCGACGTCGCTCGTTGCTCGCCGCCCCGTCTCCTCGCGCCGATCGCCTGAGAATCGGTTCGCGATGCCGGGCAGCAAGCGCACGACGCGACGCGACGAGGAGAGACGACGCGAAGAGCGAGCGGTAGTAAATCTGAATCTCATTGCGCGGTCGTTTATTCGCGAGGCGGCAGGGTGCGCGACGTAGGGGTAGGGGCAATTATGGAAGCATGAATATTTATGGAAACTCGTGCACCGTGTAATCTTTACGAGACAACGGCTACGGGACGTCGCGTCGCCTGGCCGATCGGCGCGGCGCGCTATGCTTCACGGTTTACTTTGTCGGTGCCCGCGCTCGCCGAACTCAATTATCCTCGCGCTCGCGCTCGTAAGACGTAAGATGGTGAGACGAGACGGAGATGAGAGAGCGGAAGACGTGGACATCTCTCTTTCTCTCTCATTTATGCAAGATCGAAGGAGCGATCGATTCCTCGCTTAAGCAGCTACTTTGACTGCACCGATGACGATATCTACGTTGCAAATACGATTTTCTTCCTATTGTAGCAAAATTATGCGCTGCGATAGAATTAATAAAGAGAGATAGAATTAATTAAAATCAGTCATGTACAAAGAAAACGCATTAAGGATATTTTGACTCTATATTTCATTTAAAAGTCATTGAAATTTAAAAGCTGCAGGCTTCTTAGGTTTATCCTTTTTTTTCCTAATCGACATCAAAAAATTTTAGTTGTGAATACTCGAATTTTGGCCCTGAAATTAACTGCAAAGAAAAATTTGGCTTATGCAGCGAAAATGATCCTATTTTCTTGTAATTTTAAATAAATAGATAATTTTCTTGGAAGAATTTACCATATAATCTTAAGCAGACATAATTTGCTTACATGAAAAAAATTTTTTTTTCATATAAGCAAATTATGTCTGTTCAAGGTTATAATTTCTTCCAAGATTTTATATTCTTGTTTATATATGAAACAATGAATCTTGATTTAATACTAACTTTTTTTCTGTGTAAATTCAAAGCCAAATGTAGAGAATAAAGACGAGAGAAATAAACGTTAGATTTCGAGTTTGCTTCATCTTCACCGCGATATAATTTGAATTATTCTGAAGTATTATAACATATGAAACAATGATATTTTATGTTAATACCATAAATTTATCTCATGAGTTATTAAATTTTTTTACATTATGTCTTAAAAGCTTTTTAAAGAAATCATTTTAGAGGAGGAAATCATTTTAAAATAATTTTTTATTAAGAAAGAGTCTTCACAAATTTTATTATTCTCTCTCTCTTTCTTTCTATCTCTCATTATGCTGTGCCCGTTTCTAACGCGCCCTAATGCAACCGTTTATTTCATTCCCCACTTTAGGGCCCCAGGCCCAATTGCAAACGACCGAATGATGGCGTGCGGAACGTCGCTACCGTGGATCATCCCGTCTCGTCGTCTCTCTTTCTCAAGGCACAGATATACACGTAGCGAAGCTAGTTATCCCCGTCACGTAATCGCACGCGATAAAATAGCCCGCGGTCCGACAGAATGGTCCTCGCATTTACGACGGCGCGCTCGTCTTTTAATGGCCAGTCTAATTACTACCCTCGCCTGTAATATGTAATGATCGCTACGCCCGCGAACGCGCCTGTACTTCGTTTTAGAATTAGTGGCGTAATTGCCCGGTCGCGAGTTGGCGGACGTTTATACGGCGCAATTGGCGCGCTGCACGTTACGCAATTGTACGAGCGAGCGAGTATCACGAATTGCGCTCGCGAGCCGCATGCGTCGTCCGCCTTTTTCAACTCGGAGGATTTAAACCAACTTAACGATCTTACTCTAACGGATTATAAATTCCGAATTACAGGCTCTAGAGAGCCTCGATCTCGTAGCAAGAAAAATTGTTGATTTATGATTGGCATGAATATAGTTCTTGTTCATGCGCGTGCTCTTGACCAACTTTGCTTTTTCTGCCTGTAAATTATTTAATTGAATATCTGTAGTATTCCATTTGCTTGTACTACGTTCTGTTTATGTGAAAATGTTCTAACGCCTTTATCGTTACAAAACTAAAATTAAAACATTATTGAGATATATTTATTTAGAAAGATTATGAAGAGCAGATAAGCAAAGATTATGCTGTATCGATATAATTAGTGTATAATTAGTGATGTAACATTTGTTTCTCGTATCTTGATAAGGTGTTGAATGTATTATAAGGAAGAAAGAATTAGCTCACCTACGTAATATTTTCTTCGATTACTTAACGTAGCGTGATCGCAGAATAATGCTATTGTTACGTTCGCTTATTCTGCAATTAGCACAGCCGTTACGTAGCTTGTTTTACTAATTAACGTACTATTAGAAGGCCGATAGTCCGCTTTCAGACCCATTCAATAGCAGTCATTGAGAGCGAGACATGCATTCTTGCTCTTGACGGCATTGAACGCGGAAATCTCAAATTATTTCTCATGTAATTATGATTATTATTCTCGTTATTGTTGGTTTAATCATCGACTTGCTTCCTATCTGTATGCAATTTGTTCGTTTAATGAGATTCTTTATAATTGAATGGTAAAGCATCTTAGAAATTAAAAGACAGCAGATTTACTCCTTTTTCGGCATTCTGTTATGAATCTGTTACAAATTCAGTATTTTATTAATTTTGAAATGATTATATACAAAGAAAATTCTATAATAATTAAGATTGAAAAAATTAAGTAATTTCAATGATTTTACACAATGTGTGTTAAAAAAATCTTAAATATATTCGAAAACCTTTAAAATATATACAAACACGGAAAGAACAATTTTACTGCAGCTAAAAATTTAGCTAGATACAGAAAATAATTTTATGTTGAACTATCAAAATAATTATATGTAGGACTTCCAAACATGATTGCTACAAATAATCTTGACATTCTAGCAAACAAATTAAACATCCGATACAATTTTTTGAATGGTTCAACATAATTATTTTCAGATCTGTATTTCAGCAAAATTGTTCTTTCCGTGAAGTTTTAAATAAAAAATATAATAAACAACCACCTATTTAATAAAAATAAAGTTGCATAAAATTTCGAGACGCAGACACGAAAATCTTATTGAAATAAACATAATTAATAATAAATTTTTTAAAACTATATTTGTAACGTGAATGCCTCATGAACGTTAATTACAGTATGACCGACAACTTTGTAAAATAATATTGAGCGATCCTCTTCTGTCGTGCCTATTGACATTTAGGAATGCAACTCGCGCGAAGATCTAGCGACTGTGGGCGCGATTACCGATTAAAAAGCTCCGAGATAATTTCGAGTTATCCTTTTTTCGTCTCGGAAACGCATTTCTCGCGCCTATCATCTTCGTTAGCGCGTTACGTCTATAGGCCGCCGCCTCCACCACTCTACTAAGCACGTCGTAAGTCAGACGGCGCATTGTTCCCATGCACTGTACGTCGACCGCAGTCGTATCGATACGGGATATGCTTCGCAGCCAATTATTATTGCCATTTAGATAAGGAACGCAGTTAGTTAAGGCTGGAGACCTCTAACGACCGGGCATACGATGTATGCGCCTCGCTCGAATAGAACCAGCGATCTAGAAGAGATCTACAATGCGCCGAAGCCCTCCCCTCTCCAAAAATTATTATACTTAAAGGACTCACGCGACGACATGCTATAATAAATCACACGAAGCAATCTGACGATAAACCAAATGAAAAAGCTATAAATGATTGGTGAGATTTGATAATTATTCCTTATTGACTTTGAAAAAAGCAAATCGACTTTTGCTCATCTTTTTTTATTATATAAGATGTGTAAAATACATTAATATCAGAAAATAAAAATTAATCTATAAAAATAAAATAATAATTATTAATAAATAAGCAGATAGCTGAATAAATCAAATAAATATACGTATATATTTCTGATTTCATTATTAAAATTCTCTTTTAATTTCTTCTCAAGAAGTTTCTTGAGCTCCAAAAAGACAACAAGTATTTGCAATGATGAAACGATTGTAAGAAATTCACCGCGAGAACCGGATGCAAATTCTACGAGCGCGACTATTAAGAGGGGGTTTAATTACGGCGAGGGGAAGACACCGGGAATCGGCGCTTTGAATCTCAATAAGAATTTCGCTCCTTCGCGCTGATTACGGGATTTAGAAGCGAGTCGAAGGAAAGTTTAACGGTTTCTCACAGTCCGGCGAAAACCGTGATTCCGAACCGTGCGGTCGGAGCAATCCGCGTTGGAGACCAATTCAATCGAACTCCTTGCAACACCTCTTCGTCTACCGATTGCACCATCGGGAAACAGCCGAAAGGATGAGTATTCATGCCACCGAGAGGGAAATTTCCCTCTCAGCGCTATAGGTGTAATCGAAAGAGAGAGAGAGATAGAGATCGTTACACGGATTCGTGCTTGTGTAACACGGACAGTATCTTTCTTCATCGCTATCATATCTTTCCCCACTCCTTTTTTTTTTTGTCATTGATCGGATGATAACTGTCGAATGAGACAATTGGAAGATTGAACTGTATTAAATGAGCCACTCACAATCAACGCCAAAACACATGTTTACAATTCTACCCAAATATCTCTAATTCTAATTTAATATTTCTACTTCCAATTAAGCTATCTTCGATTTTTTTATTTAATTAGGAATATATTTAATGTGTACATAACAAGCAATTAAAATTGCAGTTAATAGAATTATTATAAATAGATTAATAAGTGAATTATAATAAGGAAAGTATTTTTATCTTAAAGTAAGACACGAATGATAGTTTGCGTAGAAATAGAATCGCTGTTCTCTCACGCGACACGGCAACATGCGCGAATCCGCCACTTATGAAAGCTATCGCGCATTTTTCACGGATCGCATAGACGAGAAGATCGTTTACGACAACCGTCGAGGTTCCAGGAAAACGAGTTGAGAAACTCTTCAAAGTATCGTTCTACCTCCCCTGTACACAGCGCAGATCTCATCTCAACGAGCGCTCATGTTACTCGTGGAGTGCCAATTCTGGAAAGATCCTAGACGATGATCCTAAACGGACATCTTCCTCATACGTGACATTTGTTTGCCACGGCGCGAACACTGTCTACCGCTCGCAGCGAGAGCCGACCACGCTGATTATCGACGAGAGCGAGAGAGGATCAACGGAATCTAACGGTTGCATGCACCGCCGCTGAGTCAGGCACTGTGTTGCGACTTTTCACCCCCTTGATGACGCAAGGTATCCGATCTATGCGATACCCGGAATATGCAGAAAATATGAATTTACCTATTCTTTAAAACTTTTCAGAAAAGTTGTACATAGTTACTTAGATGTACACAGAAAAAAAATTAGTATCAAATCAACAATTCATTGTTTCATGTATAAGCAAGAATATAAAATCTCCTTGGAAGTATTTATAATCTCAAAGAGGCATAATTTGCTAACATAAAGAAATTTTGTTTCTTCATGTAAGCAAATTATGTCTGATCAAGATTATCAAATTCTTCCAAGAAGATTTTATATTCTTGCTTATATATGAAACAATGAATTGTTGATTTGATAGTCATTTTTTTCTGTGTAGTCGTGATTGTATTTTCTTAACGTCATTGCACAGTTTTTTTCTAATATAAAAAAAATGAAAAAAATTTAGAGTCGTATATTATTCTCCAAATAACTCGATTATTTTTACAAAAACGTATATAAACATCATGTCATATTTTCCACTGACAAAAAAGACTGGTTATAACTACCAAATGTATAGTGAAATAGTATCAATTAAATATTTGGTCAA
>QKQZ01003156.1:4228-15960 GCA_003595255.1 Solenopsis fugax | reverse complement strand
ATAGTTGTATAAGATATTTTATTTATATTAAAAGAAGATATACACAATAAATACATTATATTATTTCTAAAAAATAATGTAATATACTTATTATATAAACATTTTTTAAATATATAGAAAATATATTCCAGTTGAATATATTTGAAACATTTCGTGTTTTCTTTTTGCTGTGTGATGTCTATTTTTGTAGACCATACGCAATAATGTGCAAAGTTGACGCCAGGGCGATTCGAAACACCGAACGTCGAATCGTCGTTTGAACAATTTTTTCTTTTATATTCGCGTTCTATGTACCAAAATACATAACTTAATACTCAACAGGTGTAATTACACGAAATACGAATAGTCCCTGACTTGTTCCGAAAACGCTGAAGCAATAAAATTCTCTATTGTGTGTTTATATTTTTTATTGTGTGCAACTTTTCTTAATAAAACTATATATCGTTTTCTGAATAAAACAGAGTCTTAACAACAGCTTTTTTACATTTTATCATCTTAAAACACAAATTTCAGAATATTCCCGGACTGATTACGAATTACCCCGGGCTTATGGCATATATATATACTTGGCACTGGTCGACATTTTTATATGTAGTTCAAAGCAAGTACATTTCCATGTTTTATCAATAACGGCATTGTGAAGGGGAAGATTCAACCTTTCAAACCGTCTAACTTTTTTTTTAATCAATATAGGATTCAGGAGACGCAAAAGAAAACCTTCCGAATTGCCCCAGTCTCCCCTAATTATAATCTAATTATTTAATATATTTCTAGAAATATCTTCATATAAATTATGTTTTATATATTTGCATAGATATATTTTTGTGCTCCTTATTAGTAACTTAAGTTTAAAAGAAGTCACATAATATAACATAAATGAACATTAATTTAAATTAGTCTTCGCGGGAACAATTGCAGAGACTAATAGGTGGGTGTAATGAACTCATAGAAGCGAATGTCCCATTTCCATTGTTTCCATTATCGATCTAGTGTTGCAACAAATAGCCTCTAGTATGACTTCCAGGTATAGGAAACGAACAAAAATCAATAATTGATTAAGAGAAGCTAATATGTTTCAAGATAATCTATTTTATACATCCAACATACTATTTAATTTATTTCTATTATCCTGAAGTACGTGGGATGCACGAATATATCTTTTTAGATCGCAACAGGTATGGTAATCTTTCCAAACTATTGTTCGCTAAAAATAGGCCACGCAGTGTTTTATCAGAAGCTAACTGACTCAAAGATTTATCTTACTCCTTTTGTGTAATTTCTTTGAACAAATTACAAAGCTTAATTTTTTATCAAATTCATAGCGGAGAAAGATATAAAGTCGCATATACACACACACATACACACACACACATATGTACACAGTCGCATTCTTTTTCCGCTATGTATTCGATCAAAAATTAAGCTTATTAACCCCATTTTGTTTCTGGATAATATTTCTTAAACAAAAGCTAAAAACAAAACTTTAAAAACATAAATGCAAACTAGAAAGTGTTTTCTATCAGGTAGATTTTTGTAGTTCTATTTCGTATTTTATGATAATACATGTTTTTACACCATAATCCAAAAAGAGCGTCTGAAAAATTGGGCGCCAAAACTGGCACCTTAGGTAATAATAGTAGAATTCTGACACGATTTCGTAATGGAGAAGTTAATTATGAAATAAATTAATAAACAAAGTAATAAAATATGTTGTTATATATTAAACAACAAAGTATATAAAATTAAAAGTCTAGAATTAAATTTTTCCGCTTTATACATTTTTGTGGCACGTTATCTGTATATGTGTGAATCTGTCGCTTACGTTCTACTCGATGTTATTTTTCTTATCTTATGATATTAAAGAAAATCTAAAAAAATTTATATGAAATATTCTTAACATTGTTAAGAATATTTAAAGATTTCGTAGTTCGTAGTTTTCGTAGATTCTCTCGGAGAGATAGTCCGTTTTACACTGTATAGCGTATGTTTCAAATCGCATTACGAGTAAAATATGAAAAAAAATATAAATAAAACAATTTTTGGAAGTTATAGACAAAATACTATAATATTATTAATAATATATTCACTATTGTTTCCAATATGCAATTTGCAAGAAAAAATCGTGTAATTTCTATTTTCATTCTTCGAGAATCCGTTTTTAGCAGTTTATATATATAAAAAAGCCATGAATATATGAATTGTGGGTTTTTGTTTCTTTAATCAAATCTGAGCATGTTTTTATCAATATAAATTCACTGCAATATTTAATTTCCGAGAAATATGAGAGTGCTGCTTTAAAAGGGATAAGCTAGTATTGGCTATTTTTCTCTACATTTTATGAGACAGATATATATATATATATATATGTCTTCAATGAATGCGCGGGACACACACACACACATATATATAATCGATCTCTTAAAATATAAAATCTCTTATGTTATACAGTATTAATGATTTAGCAAGATTACTGTTTCAAATTTCCGACAATGTTAAATATATTAATATTGTAAGTCATTAAATTGAAACAGATGACATAATAATAATTAACATTATTATTATATCATCAATTTCAATTTAATGACTTACAATATTAATATACAATTATTATTATTACGTAACACGAAATACTAGGAACATCCATGTAAATGCAAATACTTATTGATCCAATCATATTTTTTTATTAAAACTAATTTCAAAGAACTTTGCGAAGTATTTCTTAGTTTCTATAAAAATGTCAAGTCTGCTGTTATACTATGAATTAGAGGTAAGACATTATAACTTCTTAGGCATTTTAATAATTTATTATTTCGTCAAATCGTATCAGTTAATGAACATAGCGAAAATTAGTATTTTTGTTTTTTTAATCCATAAAATTGATTGCTTGTCAATGATGTCTTTGCCTCGTCTTAAAAAAACTTAAGTGAAAAAATGCTCTCATAAAAAATCTCATTAAGAATCACCGTGTTGGTTTACGCGGCACGTACAGGAAATTGTGTCTGTGAATTTTCATGATGTTTCATTTGCTCTTCCTTGAGAGATCGATAGAAAGAAGCCGCAATGTTTGTTGCAACGTAATTTGTTCAGTTTGTCCAATGAGCCGTCCCTAAGTTCCAATATTTTCCCTCTCTGGAGAATTAAAGCGGAATTTCTATTGCTCTAGAATTCACAATAGGACCTTTATCGTAATTTTAGGACATATCCTTCTGTAGATCGTAACTATCGTTTTATTCGAAATAGTTGTTTTTTTTTTCGTTTAAAAATCTACAAAAGAACATGTCTGCTATTATGTGAACTGGATAAATATACTTACTCGTTACGCGTTCATTATTTTTACAGAATATTATACCTCATGGAGTTACGTGAAAGAAGAAAACTTTAGGTTGATTAGGATTCTTCAAAAATTCGTTGTTGAACATGCAGTATATCAATATTGAGCTATTATTTTCAAACAACTATATTTAGCAATACGTAAAGGGCAAAATTTCTATTTGTAGTTCTATCTTTACTAAAGCTTAATATTCTAAATAACTCTCCTTTGTTTTTTTATGGCACAATTTCTTCGCGGTCGTATCTTGGTTTTCGTGTTATTCCCTGGAAAGGTGGTCTTACCACATAATGCGGTCCTCTAACCGAGACGTCTGAAAGCTTCTATTATTTGGTCACATTTTTATGTTTATCTAACAATAAGACTTCCATTAAACATCGAGTTCACGTTTTTATGACACGTTGATGCATAAATGCGAAATACTATCTTATGTTTCTCTCTCTCTCTCTCTCTTTCTTTGTACATTGCGATGCGT
Source organism: Solenopsis fugax (assembly GCA_003595255.1). NCBI lineage: Eukaryota > Metazoa > Arthropoda > Insecta > Hymenoptera > Formicidae > Solenopsis > Solenopsis fugax. Next base: position 12,157 of record QKQZ01003156.1, on the reverse strand, counting down.
GGTAATTATGAAGAGCCCTTCAAATATCGAACGACGAGCTGTGCGATTGACAGGACGCACTTGATTTTCATCTGCAGTTGTTGCGAATGTAGGTCAATGACAATTCAGTCTTGTGTTTGTTTTTATTGAAACAATATGATCACATTTCGCGTACATTTTGAGGGAACAATAGGAATTATAAGAGGAGAAATTTAAAAAGACAAGAAATGGTCGTGATGATGATTGATCGTTCTTGTGTGCATCAGACGTTTAGATGTCACGATTTTACTATGAATTACTTTCTCATATTATACTATAAACTAGTTTTTATTATTAAAATTATATTATACTCATATTTTACATCAATATATATATATATATTGCGCATATATATTTTTGCAGAAATATAAATTATTCTTTTTGCATTTCTATAATATAATTATAATAATTATAATATTACCGTAATGCATGAAGAGAATAATTCATATTTCTGTAGAAATGTGAGCCATAAAGAGAGACCATAAAGAAACAACCAATTTCTTTTTAAAGGAAATTTTTCAGGCGCTTTGCAATTTTGTACAAGGTTATAGTACATTAAAGGGGTAAAAGTGTACTCGTTTCTCTCCAAGGTCAGGAAACGTTCCTCGGGGTAGATTAATTTGCATGGGCGTATTACAAACGAACGGCAGATATGAGAAACGTTTCATTCTTATAGGACCTTCGAGCGATGCCCTCGCCACGAAGTGCTCCGTAACACGCAAGATGCGGCGATATTATTTTATTACGGTCCGATGATGTGAGCATCGCATTTCAATCACGGAGGGAGTTCTTAAAGGGCAAGTGAAATTTTAACTCAACGTTCATTATTTCATTACTCGGAAAGTGTACGAAGTATATTCTACGATGCTTTTTCTTCGATTGTCCCCTTTTCCGTATCGTATTTTGCAATCTCACGGGCACGCAACGTTTATTGCGGACTGTTTATAGAGGCAATTTTGAGCGGATTAATTTTAACGGAAGATAAACCAAAATGCGGATAAATATGCGAGGAAAAATGCGGTAATTTGCACATGAAGAACTTTATTTAAAAAAAAAAAAAAAAAGAAATGACCTTTTATAATCGGCACATTCACATATATGTCACAAACGTATTTAATATAAAGGCATACCATAGAATTGTATCATTTATATACATATATACTAAGCTATTAGCATTAATTATACATACAAAGAGGATTAGCCCTTTCTCTAGTCACATAATTAATCACATATACAATTATTCGCCATTCATATAATCGTATTCATTTGACAATGACTAGTTATCTTGCATTGTTCCCTTATAATCGGTGTTCTTTAAATATCGTTTCGTGAATCATTTCGCTAATTAGTCATCGATATCTCTTCGTCCGTTTTAACATCAAAATATCGTATGTCGATCACATTGCTTTCATGATTACATGATCAATCTAATGATTTTTAAAAAGAAAAAAATACACGCGAGATTAAACTTTTATTTACAAATCGGACTCGTCTATTTTTAGAGCAGAAGAATAACAGAAATATAGAATAATTACGTTCATTTCCGAGAGCGAAAAAGTTTTCATTCTTTTGTGTTTTATAGTACTCGCAAATATTAATAGGTACACTTTATTGGCTCCATCGAAAGCGGAAGAAGGCACAGAGTATAGTGACATCAGAAAAGTCTTTTTCTTCTTGCTGTTCGAATATTTCTAGCTACTCTTCTTGCGTGCACAATGTGTATTTATTTGCGTGAGATTAACTTATTGCCTATTTAAAGCCTAGATTTTACGTTGTTGAATATGCAAGTGTATTTCTATCAAATCTTTCATAAGAGTTTCAATTTAAAAAATATACTCTCTTTCTTCAAATAAATAAAATATCTGACAAATATTATTAAAAATAAAATCTAGATTACATGAAACCAAATTAAAACTTTCTAGTTTCTGTTCTAGATATTCATCTTAAAAAGGTTATTTATTATTTTCTTTCAGTAAAAGTAAAAAATGCATTTTTTATTAAAAATACGAAATAAACTTAATAATTAAAAATAAAGAATAATCTCATGACGCTATTTCAGTTTCTTATTATAAAGTTCGTATTTCTAATTAACACATATTTGTCAAGTGTATTAAATATTTTGAATAGTTATTATACGACGGATCATATTTTTGATTGACTTGAAACACACGCTGACACGAAACTGGCACGAAAATTGAGGCAATATCAATTACCACGAATATTTAAATGTCTCGTTGAAAGCATGTTGTAAATATATTTATGTATTTACAGCGCAAAGCACTGTATATACACATATATGCATCGCAAGTACATGTGATATACAATGTCCTGCACAACTATAATTTACTCATAGGCAGTCGTAGTACTCGGGTTCGCGTATCAGAAATTGGGAATCGCATTAAGTGTTTTCACCAGCGGTATTAGATGTATCTAATCACAATGGTACGGAGTTAATTACAGTGTAGCACAGTAAGTGGACGTAGAAAAAATGTAAAATGCTGCGTTCGTTGATAACCGAATATTAAATGAGCTCTAGGCCGTCGTATCATCCTACACGTTGTTGTACATCGAAATAATAAGCTTGCTCGCGTTTGCGCGAAGATCGCGATTATCGCATAAAAAAAGAATGTCATTTCGCGAAGTTCTGCAGTGAATACCTCCATTCGTTTTATCCGTCATTTATTTCGTTTTATCTTCGTTGATTTATGAGCTGTTTGCCTTTTCCATTAGTCGTACACGTTGCGCGGAGACAGTTGTTTAATACCACCGTTGTCAGGTACCATTTGTTAAAACATGGCGGCATTAAACAATCGTATATGTACGATAATGAAAATTTTCTAAATTTACTTGGAGGCAAAATCTTAATACTAATGTATCGACGATTGCATGATGCCAGTGTCAATCCGTTTGTCTTGCGCGGAAACAAAATAATAACGATACATCGAAGGCAACAGTGAGCATATAAATGTAATATAATGTCTGATATATAATTAGAGAGTCAATAATATTAACTTGGACCCCCCGAAACTTTCGATGAGTTTCATTGGCAGAGATCACTTGAATTTAATTCCATTTCAAGCACAATGATCAATCACGTCATTGCAACGTCCATTGCGAGTTACGTAACTGTAGAAAAATTGATTATACCTCATTCCGGAAGACGACGTTAATGTCCATTCGAGAACTGTAACTTTGCTCACATTTTATTTGGACATTTCGGGTTTCATCGTTAGTTTTTCTTTCTCGTTGGATGGATCTATTCAGCATGCCGATCCTTCAAAAGGTATCGCGCTTTCTTCTAGAGAGAATCCTCAGCCTCGTCCATGTCGATCAATGGCAGCCTTTCATACCTCAGCGTATTGCCCATACCAAGCGGCTTGTACTGCTAAAGGGTCATACTTCTGATCTCATTCTCGTTAATTTGACTCTGAGTCGCGGAGGACGTCGCCTCCACGAGTCCTTCGTCCTCGCCCTCGATCTCTTGCTGGTCGACGCAATATCTGCATCGCATTTTCGCGTCGTCTCCCACCTGCACCGATCGCGAAATGATAATCAGGGTGATCACGCTGATGATGAAGAGTCCAGCCGGCACGATAACAGCGATCATCAACTGGATTCGCGTCTTCTTCAGATCGAAACGTGCAACCACGAAGAACGAGTCGTTCTGCATAATATGCATCCACATAAATAAGAATTGCACACATTACCAATTATTAGTGCTTTACGAATATATTGGTGGAAACAAAATTAACGATAATTAAAGTTACTTTGAAAAATTATAATAATTTTTTCTCTATCAATTTAATTGCACGCTATCTTTATCCTATTAATTGAGTTTAAACCATTTTTTATAATTGTTTACACAAAATCGAAATGTAATATTTTCTTTAAAAAATTAAATTTTTAGCCAGAAATATAATTTTGCACATTAAATGTATGTACTTACTACAGGATTGAGTAATAACTAGTTAAAGAATTAGAAGTTAAATAATGAAATTAAAATGTTAATAACTTTTAATTTACCTTTAAATGAGTTAATTTGTAATTTTAACTAGTTATTTTTAAAACACAAACTTTCACTTATTAATTTTTTCCCAAATTAAAAATTTACCTATTATCTTAAAAAAAATTGTTAAAGGAAAACATACTTATTCTCATATAAAAAACAATAATTTTAAGTAAAATATTAAAATTTCCTTATATAATAGTAAAATATAAATATTTTCCATATAAAAAGAGACACCAAGTTTCGTCCAAATTTTTCAATTAAAAAATAAAATTTGAAAAAATACTCAAAATAAAGCTCTTGACATATTGGTTCCAAATATGTAGGTATCAAAGTGAAGCTGCTGATCACAGCTGATCTTAGAGTTATTTTGCCGATTTTAATCCCCAAAAGGGCACTGTGTGACATGAACCCAAGTTTAGATTAGTTATCAAAAGCGAGATAAACTCGCAGATAGCGCACAATGTCCTTTTGGGATTAAAATCGACAAAATAACGCTAAGGTCAACTATTGTTCTTTAGTATCATTTTGATTAAAAAAAATGGATCTTTAATATATTTGAGTCCACTTTGACACCTACATTTTTGGAATCAGTGTATTAAGAGCTTCATTTTGAGTATTTTTTTTAATACTTTATTTTTTAATTGAAAAATTTGGGCAGATTGCTTATGGATTGTTGGGGGTCTCTGTTTTTGTTATTATTTTACATAAACATAATTTATAAATATAATATAGATTTAAGACCTTGATTTATATATAACAAATTGAATTTAATTAATTTACAAATAAAATATTAAATTTATTAAATAATCCATATTATTTTGTTATTTAAACTAATATAATATTTAAAAAATTACATTTTAATTAAATATAATTATAATTTAATGCTTTAAAAAATTAATTTTTAACTTAATTTAATTTTAATACAACTTCTGACTGAATTAGTTTTTCGTAAAATTTTAATTAAATATAACTAAATTAATTTTATAAACTTAATTTAGTTAATAAAAAATATTAACTTATCTAAACCTACTAATACGTAATATATTTATTTTACTTAAATATCGTGATTGCCATTGAGAAAAGAAATCTTAAGCTAAAATCCTCTCAATCCTTGTTCGTCAAACGTCTTTCGATAGAAAAGACCTTACCTTGTTATAAAAGCAGGGGTACCTACTCTGGGCGGTCTGATTGTCGCCGTCGCGACCATGGGTGAGTTGGAATTGTCTGCACTCGCCCCTCAAAGTGTTAACACAACGGTCGATATTGATGTACAATCGCGAACTATTGTAGATCGTCAGAGATTGTTGTGCCGGAACATAGGCGTTTGTGGGGTCCGCTGGATTCTGTAGGCTCTTCTCATAAATTTTCAGGAAGCTCGTAAAGTTAATGGATGGTTCTGGGACTGGAATCCCGCCCAACAACGTGCCATTCACGCAGTCCTCCGTACTGCGAATGTCAATAGGGATGATAACGGTATAACGCATATTGGTATCTTAACAATCTCATTCGGTGAAACATAAAAAAACTGATAAAGACGAGGGAGATGATAGAAATAAAATTATAAGCAAAATTTATGTCTAATACCAAAAAATTCTGTATATGTGTGATATTATCTTTTATGATTTAAAAATTGAATATATTTTTTAATGAAAGTATCTAATAATGCCAAAAATTCTGTATAGACAAAGTTTAAAAAAATAAATGTTTTTCACGTACATTATGAAGCATTGCAATTTTGTACATTTTTTTTAATAAAAAAGTGTTGCATGTGTACGTTTGACATTTTAATATTCGTAAACAAGGATACGAATGAAAGTTAAATGTTTCCTAGGTAACTCTATTGGGGTCAATTACTTCACGCAAAAACTTCTGTCGTTTCTATACGCGCTTTCTTATAGGCTAGTATAGGGTATTTCCATAGCAACCATTGATCCCGCAACTGAGGGAGTTTGGTTCACCCCAATATTTTAGTTTTCCTTTCTCTGTCATTGGCATGCTTATCCTTTTCTAGTTCTTGAGAATTTAATAAAGTTTCGATTTCTTGGCTTAACAAAAACTTAATAGTGATAAATAGGTTTGTGTTTGAATTACATTCTATAAATAGATATTAAGTACATTTTCCATGATGAGAAAATCGGGCAAAAATATTTTCTCTGTTCTACCAACAAAGCCTCAATGTCGCTTATCCATCAGCAGCAATTCGATTCTCGAGCGTCTCGTGTCTGTTGAATCTGTTCTCATTTTCTACAAAGACGTTCAAAGACGCGATAAAGCCAATGAATTCAATCTAGTTAATCTGTTAACAGCGACATAAGATGTTATTGAAAAATTCACATAGAAATTTAATAACATAACATTTAAAAAAAATTTTAAACGTTTTAAAAATTAATACAAAAATTTAATTTAATTTAAATTTATGTAAATAAAATTTGTTTGCAATATGTATAAAATATTAACATTTCTTTATATACAATATTTTTTTATAGCATCATAAGGGAAGATAGTGGGTTAAAAACTTTGAAATAAATCAGTTTTTTTATTTTTTTGCATTTTGCTAAAGTATTAAGTATCTAGAATATATAAAATGAATTTTTTTTAAATACGATAAAAATTAACGAAGTTATAGATTTTTAAATGTTGCGGAATTTCTAGCACATTAATAAATAATTTATACTCTTGGATAATGCTTTAAAATAAAAGTTTTTGATATTTTTCTCATAAAGGGTATATTCCAAACGCGATATTAGTTTGATTTATTATTTTTTCTAGGTCCTTAACTAAACCGAAAAGTGTTCAACTCGTCATATGTCATTATCAGTAATAGTCTGTAAATAATAACTCAACCATTCCGGGATGAAAATTTTTCTCAAAACTTTTATACATATTGAAACACAATTTTTCTCAGAATTTTTGTACAAATTGGAACATTTTTCAGAAATATTGAGAAAATCTACATCTTTTCTCAGAATTCTTCATATATATGAATTTTAAAATATTCTAAAATAAAAAATCTAAACAATTTTTTAAATAGTTATAAAATTATACACAAATTCCGAAAATTTTTCGAAAAAATATATTAAAAATTCTGAGAAAAATTTTTACCTGGATTATAAAGTAATTTTTTAGTTTTTTTTCTATATATACAATTTTATAACTTTTTAGAAAATTTCTTAAATTTTTTTATCTTAAAATATTTCAGAATGCATATAAATGAAAAATTCTGAGAAACAATGTAAATTTTCTCAATATTTCTGAAAAATGTTCCAATTTGTACAAAAATTCTGAGAAAAATTTTCATCAGGGAATGATTGAATTAAATTTATATTATTACATATGACATATAGGTTCAGAACACTTTTCGATTTAATTAAGTGGTTATCAACTTCTAGAAAAAAAGTAAACCAAACTAACATCGTTCGGAATATATTCTTATCATAATAGGATGACTATTTATCATTTATTTTTAACGGTTAATCACTAGAAAAAAGACAAATAAGTTCTATTTCAGCCGCCAGAAAGTATTCGCTCTTTGCGAATAGGGGAGAGTGGGGTAAATCGGACCTAGTTGCAGTTTTTGCTCTCTATAAGACACAAATAAAGTCCGATCATAAAACTGAAGTTGTCGTTGGAAAGATAATTTAATTGCATTCATTTTTGCTTAAGATTATTTTGACGTATCTCTCATCTGTGTTGAACTATAAAGGAAAATGTAAAAACGTTTTTTCCGGTCCGATTTGGAACTACTGGTTCCAAATCGGACCACCCCCTGGTACAAATCGGACATTCTTATTTTTATGGATTTTTAGATACAATTTTTTAATGTATTTTTGTTAGAATTGAGTAAAAACGAGTAATTTAGCGGTCAAGCATAAAAATTTTATTCAGAAAAGAAATTACTGACA
>QKQZ01003147.1:0-10261 GCA_003595255.1 Solenopsis fugax | reverse complement strand
AAAAATACATTAAAAAATTCTATCTAAAAATCCATAAAAATAAGAATGTTCGATTTGTACCAGGAGGTGGTCCGATTTGGAACCACTGGTTCCAAATCGGACCGGAAAAAACGTTTTTACATTTTCCTTTATAGTTCAACACAGATGAGAGATACGTCAAAATAGTCTTAAGCAAAAATGAAGGGAAGTGAATTATCTTTCCAACGACACCTTCAGTTTTATGATCGGACTTTATTTGTGTCTTATAGAGAGCAAAAACTGCAACTAGGTCCCATTTATTCCACTCTCCCCTATTATTATTACTGTTGCGAATAGATTATTCCGTAATATTTAAATCAATTCTTAAATATTATATGATTTTAACTATTTTGAAACCGAGAAAATAATTATTGTAAGGATTTCTTTACAAATAAGTAAAATTTGAGAAAGATTTAATTATAAAAGATACATATTCACATTGTATAATACATAATTTTATATGTAATAACGGAAAAACTATTTAGCAACTAAGTACAAAAAGAAAGAAGTACAAAAATCTGTTTTGACATTTCGATAGCAGGATGACAAATTATTGCGATAATACTGCAGTTTTAGTGCCGTGTGTAACTCCGTATTTAAATACAATGAACGTTACAGAATAGGTAAGAGTAGGTGCTTTTGTTTTACAGAAAGGTAAGTCAATATTGCTAGAAAAAAAAAACAAAATATTAAAAGATTAAAAGACTAAAATATCACAAGAATTAAGTATCTTATTAATTAATTTAATGTTAATTTATCTAATAATTTATCGATTAGTAAATCTAGTTGACTGTTGCTAAGAAATTTTGCAAAAAGTACGAGTATGTTATAATAAGAAAAATTCGTGATAATTGTAATAATTATTGCTTAAAGTAGAATATATGATACCACGTATTAAAATTAAAGGGAATCATAATCATCATGTGGAAGACAATAATACTATGTACAGTCATTGGCTTGATAGCCGCCGAGAAAGTTACTTTTCACAACTATAAGGTCTTTAGAATTACTCCGACTACAAACGAACATGTTGAATTACTACGCGAATTACCCACGATTGTTGACGAAGTAAGTAAAAATTGAAGTTTAAATAATAAATGGAAATAATATGAAGCAATTTATAAAAATAAAATAGAAAACACAAAACTAATGTATTGTATTTCATTAAAAGTCTGTTTTTTTAAGAAATTAATATCCATCGAATTGTTTACATTGATAACACAACATCACTTTTACATAATTTGCATAAAGTAATTTGAATATTCATAATTAATTTATTTATTGGATATTCAGTAATTAAAAATATGCAACAAATTTATAAGATAAAAATTAAATGACTTTTAATCACACAAAATATATTATTTATAGTTCTCCTTCTGGAAAGAACCAACTACCGTAAATGCGCACGTGGATCTTATGGTAGCTCCGCACAAGCTGCCCATGTTCCACAATATAATGGATAAGATCAAAGCACCCCATCAAGTTCATGTCGATAACGTTCAGACATTAATCGATGAAACGACAACCGCAAATAATCAGTCGACGTTGTTTGATGAAAACTATCATTCTCTCTGGGAAATCTACGACCACCTGAATGACTTGGTCGAGCAGTATCCCGGCAAAGTAGAAGTCATTGTGGGTGGCAGTACATTTGAAAAACGTCAAATCAAAGGTGTTAAGGTTTCTTTCAAAGCTAACAATCCCGGAATCTTCATCGAAGGTGGTAATCATGCTAGGGAGTGGATTTCGCCAGCGACTGTTATGTATATTCTTCATCAACTGCTGACCAGCAAAGATCCGGACGTCAGAGCTTTGGCTGACAGTCACGATTGGTACATCTTCCCCGTATTTAATCCTGACGGATACGTGTATACGCATACCACTGTAAGTCTTATTTTATATATTATCAATTTATGAATTATAATTATCTATACGAAATTTTTTTCTAATATTTCCAGAATCGAATGTGGAGAAAAACACGTGAACTACACGGTTTATTCTGCAGAGGCACTGATCCCAATAGAAATTGGGGCTATAAATGGAGAAGTAAGGATGTGTTTCTTTTTAGCAGATAATGACACTCAATACTAATAAATAAATAATTATAATTATAAATATGTATAAATTCATATTATTTTAAAAATTGTAGAGAATTGATGGAATCACAATTAATTTGATGTTTATCGACATTATCATATTTTGATAATATAATATAATTGTAGGTGAGGGTTTCAGTTGGGGCAGCAGTTTTCCATGTTCCGATACCTATTCCGGAAGTGCACCATTCTCCGATATAGAAACGAAGTCCATGGCTGAATATATCAAATCTATTTCTGACAAATTCTATGCATACATTTCGTTTCACAGTTATTCACAGCTTTTAATGTTTCCTTATGGCTATACAAAGACTCATCTTGACAATTACAATGATTTGGTGAGTAATTTTAACTGTAAGACATAGTTCTTTTTTATAATTTCAGGAAATGGATTTGAAATGGTGTTAAATAAATAAATCAATTATTGCTTTCTTTGTAATACTATTATTATTTTAATATCTATCACAGATTGAGATTGTGCAATTTATTACTTAAATTACGAGTCAATGCGAAAGTCATCAATTAAATATCGACAAGGAAACATTTATTCTCTTTACATACTTATTAGCACAATTAACACGATTTTTTGTGATCCACATATTTAGAGCAATTAAGTTTATTATTATTTTGTTAGTAACATTAACAAAAGTTATGTAATTTTTATGATTTCAGAATGCCATTGGTTTGAAATCGGCTGCAGCTCTCAAAAAGAGATATGGAACTGAATACAAAGTTGGAAATATTGCCCAGACGATTTGTAAGTAGAGAAATTTTAAATTATTTTATATTGTTTTCTTTCCTTGCTCTCTGTTTTTCTCTCTTATTTTTTTCTCTTTTTTTATCTAACATCTAATATTCTCCAGCAATTTTTAATTAGTTTAATTATGTTACACTTACTACAGTTAAGAATGTACTTCCCCGGTAACAAGGCGTCATCTATTTGACGTCATGAATTAGTCATTCTTATGATGAATCTGTGATCCAAATGATTTGAAATGATCCAAACATCCTAAAAATGACGTGGACTTGTCACAGTTTACGTAATATCATATATCTACGTCAAAAATGTATGACATTACCATCATTTTTATATCTTGAAAATGTCAAAGCATAAAATTATAACCTTTAATAACTTGAAAAAAAGTATTATATCATCAAATAGACAAACACATTGCTGAGTTTCTTCCAAACGGTCATTCATAGATATAAGTAGATCGAGCGTGTTTAATGCCAAGTAATGAAGATCAGGTAAAAGAGAAACAGAAAACAGTTGCCGTATTTCTTTCTCTATCTGTTTCACGCAATTATCTCTTCTCTCTTTTACTGTCTTCTTTTTCTACGTGCTCTTCAGATTTTATCTACACTTGATCTATCTTTTCTATATCAATGATCCATCCAAGTCAAAACCATCGCTAACGTTATTTAATCGTACGTAACTAAAACTTCAAATAATTTATAAATGTTCGCTAAATTTTAATGGAAATATATGACATTCATGATTTCAATTCAATAGATGTGTTAAAAAATGGTATATACAGTTAAAATATTTATTTCATAAATAAATACAGACTATACTTCTTACTGATTTTTGCACAGTATAATTAATCATAAAATTATTCATTTTTATAAGAACAATTTTTTATTTCCTGACGAGGAAGCGCCTCGCCTCAACATCAGCGGCTTCATCCCTTAGTTACTTTGTACCCATGCTGAAGATAGCTCGAAGAATGAGCCGAAACGTTCGTTATTATTAAAGTTGATATAACCTTTTGTTGTTACTTACTGCGCACTGTTAACCGCGCTTGACTCGCATTTGCCGTTTTTCTTTCGTGTTTTTGACAATTTTTTTTGTTTTAATATTTTAATAAAATGAAAATTAGAGTCAGTTTCTTTCGAAACTAAATTAATTTTTATTTATTTAAAACTGAATAAATAGAATAAACGACGCAAATACAACGGTAAAGTAACGTCATCCGGTGGCCAATTCTCTAATGTTAATAATTAATAATGGTTATGAAGTTACGTCATAAAAAATCAATAAAAAACGTTAATTGATAAAAAAATGACATCATATTATTACATCTTAAATAGATAACACTACTATCATTTATTTAAAATGATTAACTAATGACATCGAAATATCAACAGCTTGTTACCTGAGTTTTTTCTTTATTATTGTAAAAATATAATGCTAATCTGGTATTGTTGCATTGAAATATTAAAACAATCCTTATAAAAATATTACTTTTTAAACTTATATTGTAAAATTATTTTTAGATGTAGCTACTGGAAGTACTGTGGATTATATCAAAGGCGTTTATAAGAAACCTATTGTCTTCGTTTATGAGTTACGTGATGCAGGTCGTTATGGTTTCTTGTTGCCTCGTGACCAAATCATCCCGACTGGAGAAGAAACCCTGGACTCTCTCGTAGCTATGTTTAAAGAGGCAAAGGCACGTGGATATCCTAAAAATTAACTAAATTTATTGCAAATGCCAACAATTAAATAATAGAATATCTATGGATATTTTTTTATTTATTTTAATGTCTATATTGCAACCGACTTATTTGAGAAGACCTACATCTGAGGTCGTTTGGATTCATTTTATTAATAAACACATTTTGCCAGCAAGTTGACTGAATTTTGAATTATTTTTTTATTTAACATAATTTTATTAATAATGTTAAACTAGGCAATTAAACTAATTTGCTGTATTATTTTGTAATCAATTGACAACAATAAACTTCGATATTTTGCTTTTTAATTATTTGACATATTCTAAACCTTTTGTACTCATTTGTTTTGTGATTAAAAGAATGTTGTAATATACAGATGAAATATATATATATATATATTAAAATTAAATAATTATAGAATTACATATATTACAAAAATAAATATTAATTTATAATAATTATTAATAAACTTTTTTTCTTTGCTCTTAGATTATTTTAAATCATATTTCATCAAATCATAAATCATTAAACCAATTCTTTTAAGTACATGCTTAAATAAGTCTTATAAAGTTTCGCAAGTTTTAAACACAACAAAATAAATGCTTGCTTTCACTTGATTTCATTTTTTGTTTCTGTCTTGGCTCTTTTTTTGTCAAACTGCATTAGCTGATTCGAATTTAAATAATTAATATTTATGTGAATGCTATTATAAACACGCAGAACAGAAATGGTTGATATTTATTTAATGATAACTTGCATTATTAATTCTTCCATTTGAATCATTTTGCGTAGAAGTTTACACTGCAACAATTTTTAATTGGGTTATACAGTGCCCGATATTAACTTATAATTATGTAATATATGATTATTAAATTTTAAACATAAAAATAATCTCTTTATTTAAAAAATAAATAAATAAATCAAGATTTTCGAGATTTATTTATTTATTTTTTAAATAAAGAGATTATTTTTATGTTTTTATAAATTATAACACTTTTACAAGTAATAAGTTTGAACTTTCGCCCGATAAAAATATCAAACATAAATATGAGACGGCCTATTGGTCACAACTTTTATAAGTTTTATCTTCATGTATATGTATCTCTTTCCTAAAATCCACTTATTTCGTTTATCTGCAGAAAATCAAAAGATAAAAATATCTTCAACGCATCGCAGTAAATACGAACAATTTAATAATCAAATCACTTATACTCAACAAATCATTTAGTACTCGATGGAAAAATTGAAATCTTATTCTTTCCTTATTCACTAATCATTTTATTTTCATCGAGTAAAGTTCAACAGCGAATCATCCGTGCAGTCCTTCATTTGTGCGCTTGATCAAATTATCGTGTTTGCAAATAATCACGAACACTCGGAAATATTTCTATTGATCATGCCTTTTTACTTAACCCATTTTTATGACATTGATTTGCCATATTATTTCGTAATCAATTGATAATAATAAAATTCAATATTTTGCTTTATAAGTATGCACTGTGTTACGTACTTCTTTTTTTTTGTTTACATAATTGAACTTCAAGTGTAACTATCCTAGAAAAAAATCACGCTTATATTTATATTACTTTTACGTACTTCTTTTTGAATTAATTAAATAAAATTTTATCATTTTAAATCGATTTTCTCTATTTACACTAATGACTTGCTGGTTTAAATTAAGCTTTCATCGATAAATGATTAAATTTGAGACATGTGATTAAAAGTAGGGTTACTAATCATGTAGTAACTAATCGATAAAGACAAGATAACGGAACTGATAATGCATAAAAGTATCTTCATAAAAATATAAATATACAATTACTATATAAAAATAACTGTGCAAAACTAAATTTGGCTTTTAATATGATAAGATTACATTATTTATATGAATAGAAAAAAAGCATGTTTTCAATAATCATTCATAAATAATCTATTTAAAAACAATAATAGAGCATAAAATTCTTTCGGACAGAGTCCCGAAAAGAGATTGCATCAGGTCTTTCCATTTTTTATCAAATTAGTATATCAGGTAAAACCCGATATACGATCTCTCTTTGATAGATCTATCAATGTGTCTCTTTTTCTCAAATAATTGTCTGATATTTGTTGGTGTCGTGTGCATACAACATTTAAATATAATAAACGAGCAATGGCAACAATCACAAACGTTTCATCTCTTAAAGGGTAAGATATGCATGTATGCATATTTCATTTCGAAAGAAACTTTCCAAATTAAATAGTAAGAATTAAGTAATCTATTAATTAATCAATAACATACAATATTTATAATATGTAAAAAATTGTTTAGTAAAGAACTTTTTGATGAAATTAAGAATATATTTACAATTGCGATTATTATAGATTTATAATTAATTTACATATTAAAATATGCAGAATCATCATGTGGAAGATAATAGTGTTGTGCACGATAGTGTGCTTAGCAGTTGCCCAAAAAGCTACTTTTAACAACTACAAGGTCTTCAGAATTGTTCCTACTACGGAGGAGCAAGTCAATAATTTACAACAGCTGCAAACAATTTATGATGGAGTGAGTAGATCTTGTCAAATACAAATATAAAAGTACAAAACAATAATATCCGTATACAGAAAGAATGATTTTGTTAAAGAACCTAAAATTTTAGTTAGATACAGATCTAAAAATAATTATGTAAATCGTTTAAATTAATTGTCAAAAACTTTTTGCATCATTGCTTGAACGTCCTTTATAATTATCTCCATTATCCTCATGGTCCAATAATATTATTTTCATATCTGTATGAAGCTAAATTTTTAAATACTTCAGCAAAACGGTTATTTTTGTGTATTTATTTCATTAAATTTCATTAAATTTCTAGTAATTAGTATTATTCAAACGCATTTGATTATTTCAAACTTACTAAATTATTTTTGAAATTTAATTAATATGTATAAAAATTTATTCCAGAAATTTTCATAATCATTCATTAATTGGAGTTTATAAAATTACGGAATAATTAGGAAAATCTGCAAGATTTTTAATAATTTTATAAAATAGAAGTTAAAATAATAAATAAAAATTTTGACAGGCATAAAAAGTTAAATATCATTTTCAGTTTTCGTTCTGGACAGAACCTAGTTTTGTAGGCAGAAATGTGGATCTCATGGTGGCTCCGCATAAATTGCCCGAATTTTACGAATTGATGACTCGGATCGAAATACCATATCAAGTTTATATCGAGGATGTCCAAAAATTGATTGACCAAACGATGCCTCATCAACTGGCTACCTCATTCGATTTCAAAAACTATCATACTCTTGAAATAATCTATAAAAATCTCAATGACTTGGCTAAACAATATCCCGATAAAGTGGAAGTCGTTGTGGGCGGCAGATCATATGAAAACCGCCAGATTAAAGGTGTCAAAGTTTCTTTTAAGGCCAACAACCCTGGAATCTTTATCGAGGGTGGCATTCATGCTAGAGAATGGATTTCGCCAGCAACTGTCATGTATATCCTTCATCAATTGTTAACTAGCAATGATCCAGATGTTAGAGACCTGGCCGAGAGCCACGATTGGTACATCTTCCCGGTGTATAATCCCGATGGATATGCGTACACGCACACCACGGTACATTTTTGTTGTGTTATTACGTATCGTCGTCTTTTAAATTATGTATTAAAATTATATACTTAACACTTTCACTGCGCATAGCGCCGATCGGCGCCGCATGCCTTTTATTATTCAAGGCGTTAGTACATGTTAGTACACAGCCAACACTGAAGCGAATCATAAGTGTGTTTGTAGCGTGTTGGTTAGGACCTGGGACTTTGAAATTTTTTTGTCGTTTCCGATTTTTTTGATTTTTGTGATTTTGAGATGCAGCTGCGTCCAGGTACCTTCAAAGAGCCGCAGCGAAAGTGTTAAACTAAATTCTTTCAATTTAACCAAATTCTTTTAATTTCTTCCAGAATCGATTGTGGAGAAAAACGCGCAAACCATACGGAATTTGCGTCGGAGCTGATGCAAACAGAAACTGGGACTACAAATGGGTGTGTAAGTATTAGTATGCCGATTACATAATTATAACAATCAATAAATTGTCATAATAATATAACTAAATGTTTGTATGAAAATTTCGATTTAATACTTCTTAATAAAAATTTGTCATTTTTAGCTGACATCTTTACAGGAAATCCATGTTCTGAAATTCACGCAGGAAGTGAACCGTTTTCCGAAATAGAGACAAAGAGCATATCCGAGTACATTAAATCTATTTCCGACAAATTCTACACATACATATCGTTCCACAGTTTTTCTCAACTTTTGATGTATCCTTACGGTTACACGACAAAGCAACTTGATAATTACAATGATTTGGTAAGAAATAATTTTGATAAAAGACCTAATTTTGAAAAAAAACATTGATAATGGCAAGAAAAAATTTTTTTTAAATAATGCAATAGCTATTATTATCTTCGCATTTTTGTCACTATGCATTAATAAAATATGAAAATCATCTTTTGATATAAATCATATTGTATAAGTACAATGCAATAGTTTAATTATTACTATATTGTTTATACTGTGTTAGAATATACTTAATTATATATAATACAGTTCTATACATATACATATATATACATATGTATTTATATGTAATTAAAATAATTATTATATACAATACATAATTATTATTAATACATAATTTAGTGCATATATGAATTTAAATGTTTTCCATATTAAATTCTATTTTGATTTATTATTTTTAGTAGATTATCTTACTATTTATATATGTAAAAAATGTTATAAACTTCCAATAATTATAAAATTTTTAAAGTAATATTTATAATTTTAGCACGCTATAGGCTTGAAATCAGCTACAGCTCTTAAACAGAAATACGGAACTTCATATCGAGTCGGAAATGTTGCTGATACAATTTGTAAGTTTGTTTAAATATTTTTATTTATTTTTATTATCGAAATTATGTACTTTAAATATTTAAGGAACTGAATCACAAATAAAATTAATCATTTTTTATTTTTTTTTATAGTTTAATTTATTTGTTATTGCATTTCTCAGAGAATTAAAATAATTAAAATTTCTTACATTTATTGCTTTTTAAAAACATTAATTAGCAAATAGTAATTAGTAATTAATAAATTAATTTCTAGATGTATGCACTGGAATTAGTGTGGACTACATTAAAGGCGTTTATCATAAACCTATTGTGTACACTTATGAGTTGCGTGATCGTGGCTCCTACGGTTTTTTACTGCCCCCTGATCAAATTATTCCATCTGGAGAAGAGACTCTGGATTCTCTCGTAGCTATGTTTAAGGAAGTAAAGGCACGCGGATATCTCAAAGAAAATTAGTGTTAATATAAACTTTGTGTGTGTGTGTGTGACTTTGTTAAAATATTTTTTATATAAAATATTGACGATAAGAAATATTGACAATTTAGTTTTTAATTAAACATGATGTAAATAATTTCTTATATTTTATTATAATTAATATACTTTTCTGCGGTACAGCGGTTATAATTATTTTATGATATAATAGTTTTTGCATCTTTATTGTTGTAATAAATTTTCAATAAAGCGGTTAATAATTATCAAGAAATATAAATATAACGGATTATTATTTTCCCCGAAAAAAAATTTTCATATATAATTATATATATTTTAATATATATGGTTATATTTTATA
>QKQZ01003144.1:0-22910 GCA_003595255.1 Solenopsis fugax | reverse complement strand
ATAACATATTAAAAGCTCGTCAAGATCGGAGGTGGACACCTCGGATCGGTTCCTTGTTAGTGAACAAAAAATATATTGTAATAAATATCTGAATAAAATTCCATTTATAAAAGATTTTAAGCTCGATATGAATTGCTGATTGAAAAAATGTTTCTATTCGATTTCTTTTAAACAATTAAAAGTCATAATATTAAAAACAATATTAAAATTGCTATTTAGTTATATTGTATAAGCTAAACAATGTATAAGCTAAATGACTATATAATATTTATGATATATTTCATTACATTAGCGTAATAAATACAGGTTGCTGTCGAAAGAATTATTTCACTCAGAAAAAAGTTATGTTCAAATTGATGAAATTGTTTCTTTAACTTAATTTCTTCAAGTTGAAGTAAAGATACCTTTAAAAAAAATAAAAATTTATTTCATTTCAAGAAATGATGTTATTAGTCTTTTTTAAAATAAATAATTTGTTTAATTTAAATGAGTAACTTTTTAATTCAAAGAAAGTATTGACAGAAATGTAAGAAATAATTTAGTTGTTTTAGTTTTAAAAATATATTTCTTTTCTTTAAAAAAAGATTTGCATTGCACAACCAAACTATTTCTTTCGTTCTAATAAAAGAAACAACCAAAAAATTTCTTCAAATCAAAGAAATTTTTCTTTAATCGTATAGCAATACACAAATATTTCTTTGATTCAAACAAATTTTTTTTCACTCGAAAAAACTATTCCTGAGTGTACAGTATTTTGTTGTGTTTATTAATAAAATGTTCATAGATTTGTACTTTTTAATTTAATCAGATTGATTACGCTAATATACATAAAATATGTCGTAGGTATTATATTCATTTTAGTTTTTTACATGGCCGCGAATATAAACTTTTAATATTATTTGACTTTGAACAGACTTTTAATATTTATTTTAAAAAATCGATTAGATACATTTTTCAATTAGCGCATCATATTGATCCGCTAAAAACTTATAGTAATAAATAAAATTTTATTCAGATATGTATATTCTTTGTTCATTAAGGCTATCAAAAAGTGAAAAAACTTGTTTAACGGAAGGATCTTCAAAATGGCTCTCCTCCTTTTTACGGAAACTTCATTCACTCTTTAATTCAAGTAAAATGAGTAAAGGATTCAAAATAAATTTCAAATATATTAGGATGTCTGCACGATGGGATTCAATATGGCTCGGGATCGGCGATGATGGGCTCGCGCCGATGCGAGTATTGCTACTGCATATCCGGCGCGAGGAGATGCGTTCGACCCAAGTGCCTGCTACCTCTACCAGGATGCACCCCGCTGTACGCGCCCCATTCCTGCTGCCCGGTCGCCTATAACTGCACCCGTGAGTGTACTTTTATCACGGCGACGTCGCGAGTTACTTAAAGTACTTTACCAATGGCCCTCCTTATTTCTTTTCAAGACCACCATCCGTCCACAATGGCGCCGGTATCGGGAAACGGTGAGTTCAAATTGTTGTCATTTACGAGCTAGTCCGTTTAACTGAATTCGAGGAGGCGGATGACGCCAGTCGAGAAATTTCCCGGAAACTCGATAGCGCGATCGAAAGCTTCGTCCTGTTACGCAGGATACGTTAACCTGCAGTTTTTAGTGAATCCAGTAAAACAGAACATAAGGGATATAAATATCTCAATAAAATATTATTTTTATTTTGACGATTAATTAACGTATACGCTAACGATATACGAGTAGAAAACATTTTTTAATTTTTACACAGAGAAAAGGGTTTCTTTAGATTCAGTATTCCTATTTATTTGATTGAAATTTGTTTCATTGAAATAACATATGCTTATACGAAACATTATTTGTTTGAATAAAAATTTTGTTGTTTCGTTAAAAAAATCTCTATTATTTGACAAAAATAACACTATTATTTGAAATAATATCTTTCAACCAAATAATATATTATTTGATTACAATAAGTATATGAACAATGAAACAAATAATTTATTTATATGAAAATGGCAAAATATATTGATATTATATCTTTCAACAAATGATTCATTTAAGACGAAGATATATATTGTTCCAAATTCAAATAATCGTGCTTATTGATTCAAACATTGATTTGTTTGGACCATTCCAAATAACAAATTTGTTTGGATAATAAAATTTATTAAGTTTGAAGAAATCGTTTTCTCTGTGTATTGAATCAGGAGCTTCATTCTGCGTAAGAGCAAACAAAGTTCTTTCAATATACAAATTGACTACTAACAGAGATAGCGTAACGTGATGGAATGTGATACAATGAACAAATGGAGATTATTTTACATTTTACATACATTGGCATCGTGTATGAGCGAGTAACTTATTAAAGTCCGCCCGTGGGAGTAGAAAACTTCAAGAAAATCGGGGCTATTAGGGATTATTCCGAAATTTACCGCCGCGCGACTAAAGCTCTCCGCCGAAGCACGCTCTCGAAAGTTGTGATGAAATGTGTAACTTAATAACGAAGAGTTACTGCTGACGTTATATCACCCCGCGACACTTGCTCCACAAGGATTCTACCTCCAGATAGCCGACGAGGTTCATTTAATGCTGGGTCTCATCGCCCGGCGGTTTAAGCTGTAAGTTACAAGAAAATACCGCAATGACGTGCAATTTTTAAAAAGTAACGTATGTAAATATTTTGAAGCAAGTGCAGGAAATTGCAAAGCATTTTGAAAATATTTTTATGTGTTTTAATCAGGGATCGTGATGAGGAAATTGTTGACAAATTTAACATCGCGTGATCTCTTCATATCCACACAACACACTTCATCCGAGAGATGTTGCATGGATGTCGCGATGTCCATGCAACGTTTCTTGGATGGAGAAATGTCACATGTGCTGTGTGGGTATATATGATTTAACCCTTTTGTATCTAATAGACGCCATACGTCTCAATTCTTCAAAAATTCATATCTTCCATAAAAAGAAAGACAGCGACTTCTTCTTGGGTTTCTTTCAAAGATGAAGAATAGAACTCTTCACAAGAAATCAACATCCTTGTATCACCTCTTGATCTGCATATTTCAAATATTCGTAAAATGGGATAATAATGAAAAATGCATATATCTTCTACATAAATTAACATAGCGAGTTTTCTCTTTCTGGGTTTATTTTGAAGGTCAACGTAAGGACTATATAAAAAATCGCTATTTGATTTCGAAATGACGAATTCAATGTAGCAGATTAAAATACTAAGTTTTGTTATTTTCATATGTAAGTTGGTATATATGTATAGGTTTTTGAGGTTGCTGATAAATCTGCAGTAGAATAGAATTTATTATACAAGCCAAGATGGGAGACGAATCTGCAGCAAAAATTCCAAAATTAAAACTGGTAGATTAATATGGCGGACTAAAATGCGGACCAAAATGCGGACCATTTTGTTGAATTAGTTTGATCTGCTATTTTGAATTTTGAAATTTGGATTATAGTTTCATAATCAGCAACTCTAAAAACCTTTAGTAAGACGTGAATTACACTGAGAGAAAAAATGTAGTGGTGGCAACTATAAGGCGACAACCATACAAATTTTGTTACTATAATTATAATATATAGTTAAGTGGACTATATTATAGTTACTGCAACTAAGTTTATGGTTAAGAAAACTAATAAAAAATAATTGTAATTACTCTATTATATAGTATATTACAACTATTTC
The DNA here is from genome assembly GCA_003595255.1 of Solenopsis fugax. Lineage (NCBI taxonomy): Eukaryota > Metazoa > Arthropoda > Insecta > Hymenoptera > Formicidae > Solenopsis > Solenopsis fugax. The sequence goes on along the minus strand of QKQZ01003144.1, from coordinate 19,224 downwards.
TTATTAGTTCTCTTAACCATTAACTTGCAATAACTACAATATAGTTCACTTAACTATATATTATAATTATAGTAACAAAATTTGTATGGTTGTCCCCTTATAATTGCCACCACTACAATTTTTTCTCAGTGTAGATGCTAATTATTCCTAGAAAAATGTCAGGCACGAAGAAGTATATCCATAATAATTAGAAAAATTAAGATTCTAAAGATTTAAAAAAATCCTTTTTTAAAAGAAAATCTACTTTAAATAAATTAGATTCAATTTTCTTTAATTATTTCAATTTTAAAGCGTTCATAAAATAGTCTCAACATGGAAGCTCTCGATCCTTTCGCTCAATCCTGTCGGTATTTGTGGTTCCGAGAAAAACACGCGACCTCCGTACGTACACCCTGTACACAAGGGCGATATCCCCCAGGGGTGAACACCGAAGGAATCGTCTCTGGATTCTCTCGTTATGGGGTCCGACAGCTATAGAGGAACGTGTAACGCGATAAAGAAGGTACCTCCCGACACTTTGCTCCGGAGGGAAACTGCGAGCCGGCGCTTCGGATAGCCGAGGTAGCCGTTCATTTAACGCCCGGTTTCACCGCGGCCGCTTAAATTTAAGCCGAGCTTAAGCCTCGGTCGCTACGATGACGCCACGGCTGTCACTGGCTGCCGGGACATTCGGGGATGGCTTAATTTTAAACGGACACCGCCGGAAACCACCCCCGTCGGGGGTGGACGGTGTTGCGGGCTTGCCGTCGCGATGACCATAAAGTCGGTAAATAACGATTCGAACCACGGCGGTTCGTTAATTCTCGCGGACGGGCAAACATCCTCGAGGTCACTGCTCGCCAGAACAAGGCTGTTACGAGGCTAACACGACGACGCCATCAAAAAAGCGACGTTATGCGAAGTTACGCTTTACCTCTAGAGCGTGTAGCTCCACTCAAGCAAGATAAATCTTCCAGAGAGGCTAGAAATATGCGAGCCTTTATATTTCTAAGCGCTAGACTCAAAATTTAGATCGAGATCGAAATTATTCTTATTGTTAGGAATAATCCTATACGAAAAAAATAATAATTTTTCTGCAGTAAAAATTTAACTAAATACAGATCAGAAAATAATTTTGTGTTGGACCATCAAAATAATTATACAAAATGTTCCAACATGATAATATTACCGTAAAAGGTTTTGACATTCTAACAATCAGCTTAAACAAAATATAATTTTTTTAACGATTTACTTTTAGCATAATTATTTTTAGATCTGCTCTGGCGGACAAATTTTACGCAAATTTAAAAAATGCTACAAAAATGTATAAAAAATGCTATAATTGGAACACTTTTGTTAATGCTAGTATTTAAATAAATATTTTACGAAAAAATAAATACTTCTACGAAAAAAATTTAATTTTACTTATTCATAGAAATTTTTTTCGTCAGAGTAAGCTACTTAAAAATGTGTAGAATGTTGTAATTTGTAGCACAGTTTCACCGAGAAATACGTAAAAATCACAGAAACAAGGCGCTACAAAAATGTATAAAAAATGCTATAATTGGAACACTTTTGTTAATGCTAGTATTTAAATAAATATTTTACGAAAAAATAAATACTTCTACGAAAAAAATTTAATTTTACTTATTCATAGAAATTTTTTTCGTCAGAGTAAGCTACTTAAAAATGTGTAGAATGTTGTAATTTGTAGCACAGTTTCACCGAGAAATACGTAAAAATCACAGAAACAAGGCGCTACAAAAATGTATAAAAAATGCTATAATTGGAACACTTTTGTTAATGCTAGTATTTAAATAAATATTTTACGAAAAAATAAATACTTCTACGAAAAAAATTTAATTTTACTTATTCATAGAAATTTTTTTCGTTAGAGTAAACTACTTAAAAATGTGTAGAATGTTGTAATTTGTAGCACAGTTTCACCGAGAAATACGTAAAAATCACAGAAACAAAGCGCTACAAAAATGCAAAAATTTCCAAAAATTTAAAAAAGCGTTCCAATTCTGGCAGATTTTTGTAGCATTTCCTAAATTTGCGTAGAATTTTTTATAGAATTTTTTCCGATAGGGTATATTTCAGCAAAATCGTACTTTTCATGCACGACTATAATTTTACAAATTATAAAACTTTCATTTGAGATTCGAATGCGCATTCCAATAATATGCAGCCCCATATCATTTCCGCTTTCTTCGCGCTATCGAAGTTCTAGAAAATCTGGATATTCCCGAACGGAACGTCCGGATATTCGGACCTCGAATATCCGGATGTACGCGCCGCGCGGTATTTTCTGCGCGAGCGGCGGAAAAAATTACGCGGAGGTCGAGTTTCCACACTTGCATTCTCACGGCTCTCACACGGCATGCACATGATCGTCCAGGATGTCGCGTGGGCGAGCGCACTTACGTCGAGGGCGAGATGGTTCGCGACATCGAGTGGAAGGCCGCATGCGACAATTGTTTCTGCGCGATGGGCGCCATACGGTGCGTTCCGCTTGCGTGCGCTCCACCTCTCCAAGGCTGCAGCCCGATCGTGCGAGAAGGACAGTGCTGCCCGTCCACCTACAACTGCAGTGAGTTTCACGCAAATTCGCATCGGGATTGTCCCACGCTCGCGCCCCGTCTGGCAGTTCACGCCCGGATTGTGTTTTCCGCTGAATTAATCGCGAAATTCCTTGGTCGGGAATATTGCCTTTCATTTTCAGACCNGGGGTGGGGGGGGAGGGGTGGGAGGAAACGCGATACTGGAAAACATCGAAATACGAGACTATTAACGTCGTGATGCTTTTTGTAATATTCTGATAGCAGATTTTTCACGAGGAATATACAATGGAATAAATAAATAAAAAAAAAATAAGTGCAAACAATTGTTTTGTAAATTAGAGAATATTCGACCGATAATGTGAAAATACAAATTAAACGAGAACGTCTTTCACGGTCGTAGCTAGATCTTAGTGTTTATATTTATTTGTATGATTTTATATCACCGCAGCCTCAGTGGTCGAGTTGGCTAAGACACCTATACCGGAGATTCGGGAGGTCCCAGGTTCGAACCCTGACTGAGGTGTTATTTTTCGCAACAAATTCTTTACAGTTTTTTTCAGGGGGTAAAGGGTTCTAACATTTAGATGCGAGAGTTAGCATCATTTATTATTAAATTGATTTCAATTTAATAAACGTGATATTACTTATTCTTATTCAACTTAGAGCTGTTATAACTGAAAAAGTAATTCGGCGCGCAGTTTGGTGAATTTGAAGAAGTATATAAAATCACACAAATAAATATAAGCACCAAAATCTAGTTACGACCGTGAAAAGCGTTCTTGTTAAATTGTTTTGTACACAGAAAAAAAATTAGTATCAAATCAACAATTCATTGTTTCATATATAAGCAAGAATATAAAATCTCCTTGGAAGTATTTATAATCTCAAAGAGACATAATTTGCTAACATAAAGAAATTTTGTTTCTTCATGTAAGCAAATTATGTCTGATCAAGATTATCAAATTCTTCCAAGAAGATTTTATATTCTTGCTTATATTTGAAACAATAAATTGTTGATTTGATAGTCATTTTTATCTGTGTAGTTATAAAATCATTTAATTAAAATAAAAATAGTTTTTTTTCCCGATACGTGTATTCTCATTATATTCTTACACTCTAGTTATTTTTAGAAATAACAGGTTTTTATTCAATAAGAAACCGAACTCCTTTCTTTTATACGTATATTTTCGAAATATTAGTTTTTCCGTTGCATATGTGACTATGGTAACGGATCGTTGAATTGAGTCTCGCTCGGTTAAGGCTCGGTGAAAAATATTTTACCGAAAGCGAAAATATTTATTTGATGCATGCCGATACGCGAGAATAACGAATGCCACCGTCAACAAAACAGCGTCTCGTTTTCGAGTTTGGAAATATTTCATCCGGCATCCCCCGCGCGCTCGCAAAAGGAAAATAAAATATTTTGGTCTGGCTTTCGCGCATAAGCGAATTAAACACACCGATTCTTGAACGCGAGAAACATCTGCGAATTAAAAGGGATTTAATTTCCGCGCGAGAGCGTTTATTCGATATAGTCAATATGGCAGCTTTGCGATAACCATTGATATTAATATCGGCAGACAGAAATATATACATCTACCGAATGAAAATCGGCCAATGACCTGCAAAACGTCAACTTAAAAGCACATTTTTTAAATCTACTAACAAACGTTGCAGACATTTCGGTTATAGTAAAATAAAAAAAAACACGGTTTGATTGTATACTATTTTGGTAAATATTTTGTTTTTGAGATACATATACGAGCCGCTCAGACATTGCCCCCTGTACGCTTATCGTTAGTCATTATTTATTTGATCAATGTGAAATATGTATTCATAGAGAATTTGCTGAGCTAATCCCTTTTAATGTATAATTTCTATATTTTTCATACTTCAATAATGAAGAGAGAATAATTGGAAACGAAATACTATATCATTTAAATTCAGCGAAAAAGAATCGAATTTAATAGTCACTTAGCATATTAATTATATAAATTCATTACTAATTAAAATTCTTCGCGATAGTGCAATTAATATGTAAGATTATATTTTAATATAAATTTGACATCTACGATTTTTACTTATTATTGATATTTATATATTGTAATTTGTTTATTATAATTAATATGCGTCTGATGCTTTGTTAATGCGGACACATCTTTCGATAAGGGAAACACAAGCCGGGTCGAATTTGTTATAAAAATAACACGCTTTTTCGCGAGCTTAATTATCATTCATACACTGAGAGAAAAAATATCTAAAAACAAAAAAATTTTACTTAACATAAAAAAAAATTATTTATTCGGTGGGTCCTAATAGCTTATTTACTTCCAGTCAAGTTAAAAATGTCTTAGTTGAAATGTTTATGTAAATAAAATGAAGAAATACTTTTTAATCAAGTAGTTTTTCTTGCAGTTCTAGAAAAAAATTTATTGCTATTTTTATATTCAAGATGATCAGATTTTTTAAGAAAACAATTTATTCAAGTTTAATAATATTATTAGCTTATTTGTAAAATTATTACTTAATGTGAAAAATGTAAAAATACAAAATTATACTTAAGGTAATATGTCGATTTACTTAAAAGTAAATATTTTTACTTAAATAGAACAAACAAATACTTGTATCAAAATATATGGTTTTAAGAAAATGTATTTTTTTTTTCGTTAAAAAAAATTTTTCTCTCAGTGTACATGCAAATATTTTTCTTAAGTACTGTAAAAGAATTGAAGGATTAAGAGGAAAAATTAAACATTCAAGGTGGCAGCATTGAAGTAAAGGCCACCCAAAACTACGCATCCTACGCCTTCGTCAGCAAGGACTACGCTAAGTTCCGCAAGGAGACTAACTTTTTCGTACGTTTGCTCTTCTTCTTTTATTCTTCACTTTTAGAAAATTATCGCATCAATCTTTTTGGGCGAGTTCTGTTAAATAGTTCTAACTGCTCTAAATAAGCTTACTATCCTAAATCCCAAAGTTACCAAATAGTAGGAACATGCTCATGGGATCGAGAGAAGTTAAGGGGAGGTGATTTATGTAGTCGGCGGAATTTAATCAATGAAATCTACCCGAAACATTGATTATAAACGCGTTAGACATTCGACTTAGTTCAGGAATTTGGAATGAAGCATACCTTATTGGAACACGTAGCACGATACGAGTTTCCGATCGGCGACGACATATCTATTATGGATGTGTTGAGTTATTATTAATGGGTAGCGTCGTTTTAGTACAGAATACCACTTATGGAGAATTCGAATCTCGCGAGATACACGGGAATCTACTCAGACAATGGAAACAACGGCGGTGGATTCCAAGGGTTCGTCACAAACTTGGATTCTTGAACGAGCGCGTCAATCGCGCGCCAATACTAAAGAGATCACAGGAATCTGATTGTTCCTATCTCAGAATTAAGAGATCACATTATTTTATAATTTTGCATCCTTCTATAACGAATCTTGTAAAAAATTGTTTACAAAAGTTATATTTTTTAACATTAAAAAATGTTTGTGCATCTACCTTAATTTATTAAATTAATCTTTCTTATATTAAAAAAAAAAAAACTGAAAAAGAAACAAAGTTTATTCAGAAGTTTTCCACATTTATTAAAATATATAATTTATTAAAATTACATATTATTATAAACTTTTACTGCTCACTTGTATAAATTCATGCCTAATATCTGTGTTTCTAAAGATTTTTAATTAAATGATTTTTAATGCCTTTATTTGCATTACCAATGTGTATATAGTGCTCCAATATCGAAAAAATTAAGTATTTAATTGAACTCGAGTTGCCCGATTAAACCAGGCAAAATGATTAAATTGACTCGGTCGATTGAAATTACGAGTAGGCTTTGAAGCATGTGTATAGTTTTATAAGAAAAAAAAGATCCTTCTGTTAAGAGATCCTAATCGATTTACGGTACGGGAGCCTGTCATTAATTGTTCAGCCCGCGATTGATCAATCTACGAATCCGCCCGTCGAAGGACGAGGTCACAGAGTGGTTGAGGAACGGATTAGCACTAGCACGATCGATCTCGAGGAGGACTCATCTGTCGTCACCTACTCGACCGCTTGGCCCTCGACCATGGAGACCGACATCATGGACAATGAAATCTTGATAGGGACGGTGGACTATAAATCGACCTTGGAAGTGACGACTGCCGCAACTTCAACGAATGAGGTGCTAATATATATATGATAATTCACATAAGCCTCCTCGGTCTATCTATAAAAATTACAGCTCGTTAAAAAGTTTTGAATGAGTGACACAAACATGGCAAGTAAATTCTTATTTATCGTATTTTTTAATTCACGTAATAGATTTCGTAAATTACACACACACTGAGAAAAAAATTTATTTGAATACTTGCAATGAAATATTTACTTATGGTACATAAATATTTATTCAATAAAAAAAATGATAGTTAAATTAAATTAGTGTTTCTTGTACTAAACAAATATTTATTTACATTTAACAAATTATTTCATTGCAAGTATTCAAACAAATATTTATTAAAATGTAGTATAATAATAATTTTTTCTCTCAGTGCAACAGATAAATAATTAGTTAATTCAGATGTAAAAATATAATTCGAATTATTGATATGTTTTGATATCAATAATTGTGTATAATACAAATAAGGTAAGTGTACTCTATATGGTTTAATACTCAATATGGACTACTTGCTGTTTCTAAGTAGTTACATGATGAATTGAACAAATAATGCTAGTACGTCGTACAAGCTATTAATATGACTTGTTTGCAACAGTTGAGTGCTCAGTTTGTGTATTCTGTTGCTGAGGTCTAAAGTAGAATTTTCTTCATTATGTTTCTCATATTTCATGATCGAATATTTCATGGGTAAGTTACGGGAAAAATAGAAAAAAATTGCAAAGCTTAAGCAGGTCATGTAGGGTCCAGTTACCTTATTTTTTTAATAATTATAAATAATATAAACGAAATAAACATTAAATTGGATATTTTTTTCTTGTTAGTCTCAATAAAAATTTTAATTTTTACAATTTGTCGGAGTGCAATTTTTTATCATTTTAATGTGTTACTGTTTTCTTTAGTTCGCGGAAGCATAAATGAGATCATAAATCAATCCGGTTAACGATTATTTGTTCGTCAGTTATCGAGTAACACTGAATCGACAGTATCATTCGAGTCGACACTGGCGTTCACCAAAGACGCTGATTCCGTTACTGGTTCCTGCACGATGTGCTTAACGAACACGTTCACGGACTCTACGATCATAACGACGGAGGATCCATCCAGCACGGATGGCTCGACGATCTCGTTGCCAGAATGGACGACGATGCTTTCCGAATTAACGCTCGATAATGGAAACGAGGGTGCCGGCAGGGATGAAAACAAAAACGCGAGCGAAAACGAGGAGCGGAATGAAGACGAGGCTACGGAGAAAGGGACAACAGTGGAGGAGAAAGCGGATATAAGTGAGAAAAACAAAGCTACGATGCCTTTTGCAGTTTCTACGAATGTCGGGGAAACGTTCATTCCCGACGAGAAATTGCCCGAGAACTCTACACTCATTAAGGTAACGAAAGGAGGAATGATAATTAGAACTTTCGTGCAAAAATAATAGATACCAATGAGATAGTTTCCTAAAGTCGGTAAGAAGCAATCACAAATTTTCGTAAATTCGAGTTATTTAGTAAACATAATTTTATATTAGAAAAATATTATTTCTGCATTGAATATTTTTGATGATGGTAAAAATTTCCAAAATTATTACGAAATTATATTATACTTTTTTTATAAAGTATCCTTTCGTTAATAAAGGAACAAGATTATGAATGAAGAGATAATAATGATTTCTTTTTTCTTAAAACTAAGATATAATGCAAATTTCGATAAATTTACCTTACTTTACAGAAATAGGGATTTTTAAAGTAAAAATTATTTTTAGATTTAATTTTTTTAAATTTTGATTTAAATTTTTTTATTTTTTAAAACGATCTAAAAACAAAACCTTATAGATTAACGAATTTGATGGCAAATCTGATTATTTACTTTTTTTGCTTGTATTCACATAATTTGTTAAATATAAAATACATATATTCGCTGAAAACTTATAAAAAAAAGCAAGTGCATTATGATTAAACGCGTATGTGTGTGATACAGAGGACGAAGATCGGCGGTAAGAGACCAGTCACCAGTCCATCGTCGACGATACTCATGCCAGACGACATCCTCGTGATGAACGTGACAGTCAAGACGAATGTCTCGGTGGGTCATATACAAGGTGTCACGATAAATCCAATTAGGTCCATTCCGCCCGACATTGAGGCCATCCTGAACATCACTCATCGAGAAAAAGGCGAGGATTATGACTACGACTATGGCGAACGACTTCTGCCGCCGTCGCTGCCGAACGTTAGGTGACTATTATCATATCTCGATCTATCATCTCCTATTCCCGTGATTTGACACTGGACAATCGCTCGCGAGGAATGTGTGAAGGGTATATAAATGTTTTGTTTTTTTACGAATTTCATAATTGCAATATTTTTAAAATGCATGAAAGTACCCAGCAGGTGCAACGTTGCGCAGTCGATGTAATCGATATAGCGCGTTTTATTTCTTTTTATTAGCCGGCACGATGTGCAATCAATTTTTCACGCTTATAACGGAACCGCTTTTTTGCGAGTTTTGTTGGCCGGGAATACTGCCGCGAATTAAATTGAAATCGTTTGTCGAAAACAACTGATTGATACCGATTTACGTCTCGGTTATATTTTTAACGGCAGAAAATGTACAGCACTTTTTTACATTATATCATTTTCAAAATTTATTTAAGACACACACTGAAAGAAAAGATTAGTTATAACTACCAAATGTATAGTGAAATAGTATCAATTAAATATTTGGTTAATGTAACCAAAAATAATTTTACTTTTCTAAATATTTAGTAACTTATACCAGATTTGATAATACTTACTAAACATTATATTGACAAAATATTTAATTGATACTATTTCACTATACATTTGGTATTTAGTTATAATCAGTTTTTTTTTTCAGTGCACGCATTTTTGTGCGCAATTATAATTAAAAAGAAGATAAGTAATCCTTTGAAGAAGTAATTTTATTTCTTAAAATTCTGTTAGTTTCTTTTTAATTCCTTTTTGTGTATATGTGTATATAAATATATTTGACGATTAATTTTAAAAGTTAATTAAAACTTTTAAATGTACCTTTACTAATTCGGTGCCTTCAGTGTCTTATAACTCCATTTTAAATGAAATATTTTTTCTCTTTTTGTGGTTATAAATGTGGATCTTCACGTTTTCACAACATTATACACCTTAATGAAGCAGAAGATATAATTTCAGACAACAACAATGAATACGATGAGTGTCGGAAAAGCAGCATTTGTGGCACTGCATTTTTTCGCATTTTATTAAAAAATAATGCTGTTGCACGGAGATGATTTGTTTTATTCTGGATAAATATTTGTTCTGTGCTGGTTCTGTGTTGCTTATAAAACGTGCAAGAAGTAGTATCAAAGATTTCGGAATGAAGATTTTATTTTGCAACTCGACAATATTTGGCCACATGCCGCAAAAAAGACGAAAAATGTCATTTATGCTTTGGACTAGAAATTCTCTTTCATGCGGATTTTTCCTCAAATTTAGTTCCGTCGGACTACCACCTCTTCCAGTCGCAACATTTTAGTTAATACATTTTTAAAGACAGAAAGAGGTCTTGGAAATTTCGTAAACTCAAAACCGTCAAGTTTTTCTGCAAGAGTATTCGTTAGCTGCTCGATAAATAGGACAAAGTTATAAAAAATAGTGAAAATTATTTCAAACATTAAAATTCTATTTGATTTTTAGTGAGTAAACTGAGTTTTATGAAAAAAAGGTACCGAATTAAATTTGTACATCTAATATGAGGTTCTTTTGTAGCTGTGTCCATCATATACAGGAAAAGTAAATTTTACTATTGTAGGATAATACCCTTTGTGGCGGCAGATGCGTTGGTGAAAGGTAAGGATGTACCCTCGTCTGAAGCTAGATATCCTCCTGGTTCAGTTGTAGTGCCCCCTGAGCTACAACCGACCGATACTTCTGGCTTTTATGATATTGCAACACAGGAGAACCGATTTAGTCCACCCGTAGAAACTGAAGGTATTTTATGATTTTTCATAAAAAGTCAAATGAATAGTCTAGACGCAAAAATATGCAAATAAAATATCCTATAACGGCAAGCTGAATATATGTACTTAAAAGCAATTTTTAATTTCTTTTCGTATATTTTTATTTTTCTTCTACAATGTATAAGTATTTTTTAAATCGTTTGAACCGTATAATGGATAAAAAATCAGATTTTATATCATTGTTTCGCTATTTTAATATGATTAATCAATTTTAATAAAAATACTGTCGTTCGCAGTATTTTTTATCTAAATAATAAGCAACAGATCTTTGTTGATAGGTGGCTTTGTACCTAGAGAGCCGCCATATTTCGATGTTCCTTACCGCTCTACAGACTTAAATCTGGAGATCGGTACTGGAGTTACTGTAGTTCCACAAATTACGAATCCACATCGAAAGAATAATGGTATTCTTAATTAATTGCTAATCTATTAAAAATTTGATAAATCAAACAGCAGTAGAACTATAAGTCATTAATTGGTTTGTTTTATCGAACTAGATTTATCCAATAAGTGTCGCTTTGAAGATATGGAGTATCGCCACGGTGAGATCTTGCCACGCGCTGCTTTTTGCATAATCTGCATGTGCTATTACGGAGAAGTCGTCTGCTCCTCGGAAAAGTGTCCGCCATTAAAAATTGGTTGTCGCAGAATCAATTCCGAGGAGAAATGTTGCGGAAAAATCGTTTGCGGTATATTTTATATCGTTCAGATACATATATGCGATATCAATAAGATTTTAACAGAAATGTTATACAGACTCGAGACATTTTTATATTTATTTTATTATAATATTTTATCCGCTTATCTTATAGTCGAGGCTGACGAATCGCCAACGGTAGTGCTCGACCGGGCCGACGCCACGGCACCTTCCCAACGACAACCCACAGTGTCCCCGGATCCGTTTCGCGACGTCATCAAAACCGAACCAGCCCCCGACTTACCTTCGCTGATCGAAGACATGATCCCATATCTGGTTGAACGCGTCATCACAACGCCCAGGTCGACGACGTCCGTGACGGCTTCCAAGACTTCGGCGCAAGGTTTGGTGGGCAATCAATTACAACACTCGTCCAACTTTGACTTTATGGAACAGGTGCCGCTTATACAACCGCCCTTCGATTACGGTGAGGAAACGATCGACTCCTCTTTCCTAGCGAAGATGAAGTACGGAGCGAACCGTGAGGCATCTTCGACAGATACCGTCTCGCTAACGTACGATTCCAAGGATCAGATCCTGGATCGCGAGCCCTCCGAAAATCCTGAGGCAGACGTCTTCGATTACGACGGAACAGCATTGACCAAGTTAAATCGCACGACCGACAGTTCGAAGTACGATTTCCATCGGAGCAATACTACGGAGCAGAAGTTCACGATGGGAAACGTATCCGAGACCGACGATCTCGATAGAAACTTCACCGGCGAAGAGAACAATCGTAACACGACGAGATACGACAATCGTACTGAAACGGACAATTTTCCAAGTGAAGATGGAAAGACCACCGAGGACGTCGAAGACGTCACTATCTTTTCTTTGGACAGTGTCCTTAAGCTGCTATTTTCCTCGAACACCACCAGTTCGAGCAACAAGCTGACCGAAACCACGAAGACACCGAACGTTTCCTCCATTAGCAGTGTACGAGAGGCGGATCAGGAAATTCTCCTCGCATCATCGACGAGTGCGGAAAGGTTAACCGAGAAGACAGAAACTGTCGAGACGTCCTCGAAGGTTCTCGACAATGAGATACCAATGTCCGTGGGCAGTTTGCTGAAGCTGGCGGGTTGCAATATATACGGGCGAATGTATCGCGTCGGTAGAATTATCACGGAGCTCTCGAGTCCCTGTGAAGAATGCAGGTGCACGGAAATCGGTGTCCGGTGCGAACAGTTGAAATGTTAATCGGATAATCAATTCGATGTCGCCGTAAAAAAAAAAACGTCACGCGAATGCTCGAAGTCTGATAAAATAAGAGTGTTCTGTCGAGCAAATTGAAAGTGCTTACATGTTGTGTGAAATATTTTCGAGAAAGGATGAAACGTTGCTTGCAATTTAGCAGTGCTGGGAAAAATCGTTACTTGAAGTAGAAAATAATAATAGAGAAATATTTATTTATAAGATCTATAAACAATATTTATTAAAATAAGTATTTTGTGTAGTATAATATAAAAAATGCAAATAGTATTTATTTTATATTTACTCGAAATAAAAAGATATTTATTTCACATTTCGATACATCATGGAAAAATAAGTTTTCTCTATTTATTAAAGATACAAGATATAGAAAATAATAACGATCTGTTCGTATATTTAAAATCTTAAGATGTCATGAACCAATCACACATCCATATTAGCGTTAAAAAATGTACTTAAGACGGTCTTGAAAGAGACTTGTCTTAAGAATGGATTATAATTACCGACTATAAAACTAAAATAACCAAGAATGATATGACTAAAATAATAAATTTACTTATCATTGATTATGGAGATTGCGTTCCGAAATTTATACTGCCAGTACTGAAAATTTATAGTATACGTAAAGTAAACTACAAATTTTTAGTACTGATAATATATATTGGAACGCAGCCGAAGTAAATAATCAATGACAAGAAAATTTATTTTGAAATGTGTTTATAGAAAAATGAGTTACATGTTGTATATATCCACGAATTAAATGCTATATTTTATTTTAGTATTACAACTTTCTACTTTGTATTTTTAATAAATAGAAAATAAAAGAAATTTATCTATGATATATCGAGATGTAAGATAAACATTTCGAATAAACGTAAATAAAAATGTTAAATACTATTTCTGTTATATGTACCATACAAAATGCTTATTTCAAATAGTATTTTTTTTATAGATGTAACCTTTAAATAAATATTTTTATTGAGCCTATTTCAATTTTTCCCTAGCACTGCAGTGGTAATACGATCGTATTTTTTTAAATTTATCTCTTGTTTATTTTTAAATTCTACAAAGTTTACAATAACAATAAAAACTCTAAAATGTTTTTCGATCTAAATAATTGTGGGATCTCGGAATTATCTGCACAAAAAAAGGAACATCTATATAAAATTACATTAAAATATGGAAACGATATTCTGATTTAAATAACTTCGTAATGGGACTTTACGAAGATTTTAAAGTTTGAAAATTTTTAAGTCCAAGATTTTTTATTGTGAATTTTTATTTTACCGAATTAAATGGTGACCACCGGCCTTATCATGATGGAATAGAAATATGATTACTTTAGCATTTATCTTTATATCTTTAAATTTCATAGAAATCCGTCGAATTTCATAGAAAACGTGTAAAAACTTCTCATTATTCGTTTAGCTTATATAATTTTGGACGTTTGTATTTACTATGATCATACAAAAATCGATTCACTATTGATATAGTCAGATGCTGTCTGAAACTACGAATCTCTGAAACAACCAAGACGGCGTTGTTGTACCGCCAAGACATCTTGGCAGAGCGATGAATCTTCGGCCAGAACTTCGGACAACTTGGACCACGTAATTATCCAGGCAGAACCGATAGACTCAGTCTCGATGACCCTCGATAACGAGACACCGAGGTTCGTGGTCAGATTACTCTAACTGGGTGTAATATCCGCGCCGGGTTGTATCGCGTTGGTCGCATCATTACGGAGTATCTCTAAGTTTTCGTCTCAAATGCGGTTGCGTCACAAGCGGATTTATGTAAACTGACGAAACTTAGGCGCCGGATCCTTAATTGTTTGGATGCCTCACAGATCAATTTTCTTCGTGAATATCTCTCGGCTTGTTACACGGGACGAGACGTCTGAAGAATGATAAATTAATATCTAAGATTTAGAAGAAAAGAGTAAAAATCGCGATTCAAAGGTCCTCAAGAGTCTTCAATTTTTCCTGATCGTTTCTCCCGTTTTCGAGAGGTTGTAAAAAGTAGATTACATATTGTGTGGAAGAGAACACGTTTCCTCTAATATTTGCAACGGTTTTTTGTCAATTGAAGATTAATGGCAGTTTGACGTTCTTCCGCTTTTTCTGCGAATATCCGCATGTAATTGATCTTTTCTTTCGATTAGAGGTTTCGCCCGTATAACTCGTCCTATAGCTCGCCGCGGTTGTCATCTCTCGTCTTATCCCGGGATTTTCAGATTTCTCCTTCTAATTTCTTTCGTGCCTGTTCGTTCTCTCTCTCTCTCTCTCTCTGTATCGGCGAGCATTATTCCCAGGACGTCGCGTCGCGCGGTGGTCATAAACGCGGGCCTTAGGAGAATCCACGTCTCGGCAGGATCGATCAGGATTGTAATTGTGAGGAATAGTCCTTCCGTGCCTCGAAGGATAAGTGGATGAAGGCGGAAGTTAGCGCGGTATTCGCTCGCCACGACCGCCTTTCCTCTTTAATGGGAATTATCCGTCTATATACTGGCGGGATGGAGACGGGGGTGCCGTTTTGATTTATCTTCGTAATTTATCTCTCCAGACCGAATGCAAAAGATATCAGGTTGGAATACTATGGCAGTAAAGAAAGGAAAGGCGAAGAAAAAGAGGGAGAGTAATCATTCGGCGCGAAGACGCTCTTACAAAATTTAAATCGTCCCGCTAAATTCTACATCTTTTGCAGACAAATTAGATTTGTGGCGCATGTAAGCCAGCCATTGTTTGTGATTTGTGAACGTTTATAAAAAATTAAAATTTTGACGAAAGAGAAATAATCTGCATGAGCCGAATCTCTTCAAGTGTTGAATAATCTTTCGTCCTTTTATCACACAAATCGAGTATTCAATTCTGATTGGAAAAGTTATTTAACGTTGGAAGAACTGACTTATGGAGATTTTGTTCACAATTTTGCGAATTTTCTGTAAATGTTATATCATAAATAATAGTGCTTTATATTAGCTGTTAAGTTATTATAACGATCTCAGTAGCATCACTGATTCAAACTGGAATCTAACTGGAATACATCAATTTAATTAAGATATATTGTTATATCTTATTATCGCTACATATGTATGCAATACGCGATCCAAGATCAGTCAGCAATGAATGTTGTTATCAATGATGCTAAAATAATTTTACACAGATCCTGACGTTGATTCAATTAATATTACTCATTATTTTCAGCATTATTTTTTGAATCGGCGCCATTAATTAAGGGTAAATTAAAAATAATAAGTATACATTACGAGACATATAAGTATTTGCATCCGTATTCTGCTGTAACTGATATACTATATCGAGAGTTATAAGAATGCTTTGTTGTGATTTATAAAACGTTGTATTATTAAATCTTCTGAGTGTTTTCACTTTTATACGTTCTATTTTTTTAAGCGTCCTCGAGGTATTCTTGAAACTTTTAATATTTCTTTCAATATCTTATACGATATTCATCGGAGCGCAAAAGCACGATCCATTAGAATTATATACCGATAAATAGAGCTCTCACAATAAAATAATCTTATTAAATTTTAGTAAATAATAAAAAGTTGCTTTTTTGAAAAAGAAGCTCACAGTTACGTTTGTCGATAATATATTATTGACTTAAAGTTTGAAAATTGGCTTTGCTTTAAATGCCGTACACAGAGGCTTGTACTATATATATTATATTCGTTGTAATAAACTTTTACATTATCTTACCTTTATTTTCTTGCGCTTGATTTTTTTTTCTTATTCCTCTTTCTTTCGTAGAAAATATCGGAATATGAAGCATTTATATTTTTCCGATAAAATTAATTTTCACAAAGCTGCTCAATTATTCTGTATTTTTAATCAAACTTATTTAATAAAACACAAATTTCTTTTTAGTTTTTCTAGCGAAAACATTATTTGTAATAACATTGTAAAAATTCCATAGAAATTATTTTAACACGTAAAATACAAAATATAAGTAACCGTCATATTATTAAACTAATATAATCAATATACATCGCGGAAATTGTTTGGGAAAATGAATCTCTGATAAAAGAGGCTGCTCGTGCAAACGAAATTAATACGAAGAGTTAATTGCAAACCTAATTAACTCTAATCTTCAAAATATCATGTCCTCGATATTCTACAGAATAATAATGACAGATATTGAATGGGAACAATTAATAATGTGAATATAGAGAGGAGCATAATATAGATGGTGGATTCGAGATCGTGCGGATTTTGTAAAATGTCATACGACTCGCTCAAATTTTATTGCAGGCAATTGATTGTTTCGATATACGTATAATGAAGATAACGGGGTCTCATTATGTACTCGCGGCGAAATCACAGTACGTGTGTATGTGTGTATAATCATATATTTATATTTAATAATTTATATTTACAAGATTTTAGTAATGTGTAATCATGTCGACGATAACACTAACATAATCACAGCCAGTTCGTCTCATGTAACACTGATAATAAACAAGTAGGTATACGAGTATACGATTAACTGTCCGGGAGAACACATTACTTTTCTCGCATATGGCATTACGCTCTATATCGTTACATGCTTGCGTGCATTACGCGCGATTATAATTTATTTCGGCACTAATATTTCTTTGACCGCGCGTCACCGCAATTTTTTTAACGATCCTCGAATATTAACAAACAAGCGACTAGAGCGATTTTAAAAGAGACTATACTCAAATTAAGTAAAAGCTATCGATTAAATCGCTTAAACATCAATTTCGTGAAGCGGGCCACGATCGTTATCCACGGTCCCTCCTTTACCCTCTTTAGCTTCGTCTAATGGTTTATCAGAGAATTCTGGCAAGCATAAGTTTAACCGAGCTATTAATTTAAGCTGTAATAACGATAATTTATGTTACCGTTCGATGCGTGGCGTCGATCGTTGGCTATGATGAATTGAAGCGGAGAGAAACAACACGGTCGAAAATTGATGAACGCCTCCAAATCCGTACGCACACGAACTCTCTTAACAAACACTGCACATCGTGATTAAAGACGCTACGCTACCCTATAATTATTTCGCAAGTCTTACAGCTTCGTAAATAGAAACGCGATTATCTTTGCGTTATGATTACGCTATATAAAAGATCTTTTCTCTTGCACACTTATCGGAAAACATGGCAGGACTCCGGCTTAACGGTAGTGAAGGAATTCAATTTGGACTCCTAATTCCGTTACCTTCTCGCTCTACAATTAGTTGATAACGTCAAAAGATGATTCGGGATTACGATGTTATTTCTACGACAGCGAATTAGTTTGTACGGAGAGTTTACAATTTCGCAGCTCGAGATCAGTCGCGCGTTGTTAAACTTTGGTTTATTAACGATCGATACATTTATCTTGCCATTATTAAAATTTTCGTTATACCATAACACGTTTACGTTAGTAATATGATCGCTTTATTTTATACATCTTCTTATACATCTCATACACGCTAAATTGTTAATATGAATAATTAAAAGAATGAAAATGTCCCACTGTCATATCTCCTCAACATTGCGACGTACTAGCTTTAACGTACTCGAAATCGCGTTTCCGACCACGCGAGCCATAACAATATCGTCCTCTCCTGCATTTATTTATTTTAATAAATTATCTTTCACATCCTCTACAGTAATTGTTTGCCACTGCTGGACAGATTTACGTACACCGCCAAAGCATGTCCCTTCATCCTCGTTACACATTGTTACGGGAGAAGTTTTTCTTATTTTTATCAAGTACTCACACATTTCACACATTTCGTAGTTCATCTTTCGTCCATGTACCGAGATCGATATAACGAGAAATTATTGCGAATTGTGTTATGTGTTGTAAATGCTGCAACCCGATCCTATCAGGTGGTTATAGTCGGCAGTTTTAAACGTCTTATCTGTCCGTAGAAAAAATCGCAAGGTTCATCAATGTTCGTAATATCAAATTTATCAAAGTATCAGGCGCGAAGAGTATCTCCTCAACCGCATACTCGGTCTAATGAGTCCTCGATATCCTAGAAATTCTAATGGCAGCGAGTAGCACGAACAAGTTCGACGAGCCGTTGATCTTTGGTGTTTCCTCCTACCGACTCACTGAGCGGTAACACTCGCTCAAGTTCCTTCAAAAGCGTCTCAGTGTACCGATCACACGATCCTCCCCTGTAGTGAAATGTTAAAAATTTTCGCACGGACTCCCTAAAGTCACGATCGCGTGTCGTTTTAGCGTGATCCGTGTCTAATGGATGATGAGACTGATTTTGCACGAGATTCACGTGAGATCTGAGAGATGAGGAGTGGAAAAGTTCACTGGCAGTGTGCGGGATCGATCGCTCGGATCCCGTGAGTTTGCACGAGCCTACTCGAACACGCTCTCGGCGGCCTCCCGGATCTTCACGATCAGGAAGGACCGCCTGCAGAGCTTGACGAGCATCTCGATCCTCTGTCAGGATGGCTTCCTGAGCTGCGGCAGGGCGATCAGGTAGACGTTGCCGAGGATGGCGCCGACGATCAGCAGCATCACGCTCACGGCCGAGAGCAGCCGCACGTACCGCACGAATCTGCGGCCCCGGGCGTCCTTCTTGCTCT